>MU843737.1:0-36536 GCA_030867255.1 Colletotrichum somersetense | reverse complement strand
CCCCCCCCCTCCCCAATGATCCATTCCACCCCATTCCAATTATGTCATGCATCATGGCTTCAAAGTATCCTGGGCCCTCTTGTAATTTTGATACCCCGTTGTCCCCACCGCCTCGGATAAGGCTTCTTGCTACTACGTTCCCTCGCCGCAGCATCTCCTTGTCAGTCCCGCGCTGTGGTGTCTAGCTAGTTCGTTATATAGACCATTCATCCTCCGGGGTGATGGAGCCACAGAGGTTCGCGCTTGCTGCCCGAACGGACGGCTCAGCTCATTGATCAAACATGCAGCCTTGGGTCCAAGTCCTTTCCTTCATATACCGACTGTCCTTACCACATTCCCTTTCCGACTTGGGCTGTACGAGTCTGCTCCTCTTTTCTGCCATCTCATTCTGAATCTTGTCTGCTTCCGACTTTCCCATGGTAAGCAGAGGCACAATGAGCTTTTCGTCGTCGTCGTCGTCCTCGCGCAAGTCGCGCAGAACGACTAGCATCTCCAACGTCATGTACACCAACGCCGTCTACTTCCCCAACGAACGCATATACCAGGGCGATACGCCCGCCGCCATGAACTACGGCTGCATCAACCATGTATACTACGCCTTTGCAAACATTTCGCCCGACGGCGGAGTTTTTGTGAGTTTTCCGAATACGATGGCAGATGCCGCGACTGATGGGATGATATTTTAGCTCAGCGACGAGTGGGCCGATGCCCGCGCACCGGTTGACGGTGTTCAAGGTGGTCTCGGTTCCCTCATGCATTTGAAGCAGAAGCACCCGCACCTGCAGGTCATCCTCTCCATCGGCGGCGGCAGCTCAAGCGCCGTGTTTCCCTCGGTGGCTGCCAACACGTTGTACAGAGACAACTTTGCCAGGTCTGCGAGGGGCCTTGTGGATGCGTCGGGACTTGACGGCATCGACAGTAAGTTTGCCGGCTTGCAGTAGTGGATGAGCTTCTGACGTCTCCGGGCCAGTCATGTGGGAGTATCCGTGCGACTCGGAACAAGGCCACCATTTCCTCTCCCTCCTTGCTGCGGTTCGCCTTCATATGCCGGAGAGCCACTACCTGCTCACGGCTGCGCTCCCGGCGGCGAGAGCAGTGTTGCAGTACATCGATCTCCAGCGGACGGCCGATTACCTCGACTACCTAAACCTGATGGCGTACGATTTTGCCGGCACATGGACACACAGAAGCGGCCATCACGCGCAACTGTACGCGATGAGCAAGGACGAGACTTCGGGCGCCTCGGGAGTGCAGTATCTGGTTTCCCAGGGCTTTCCCTCGCAAAAGATCCTTCTCGGCATCCCCTTGTACGGCCGCAGCTTTCTACACGCCACCGGACCGGGCCAGAAGTTCAAGGGGGCGGGCGGCAGCAACGGCACTTTCGAGTACAACCAGCTGCCCCGTCGCGGAACGAAGGAGATTGTGGATAAGAAGTCTATCGCAGCCCAGTGCGTCGGGGCGGACGGCGGCTTCGTAACGTACGACAACCCGGACACGGTTAAGATGAAGGCGGCATTCTGCAAACAAAAGAGCTTGGGAGTATGTTTTCGGCGGCATGCGTGGAGCAATGACACTGCTGACTTTTTTTTTCTCCTTCTTTTCGCTAGGGTCTATTTTACTGGAGCGGGCCAGCGGACGCGAAGGACAGCTCACGGAGTTTGATAGCGACCGGGTTCAGGGCACTGCACAGCTCCTGATCGGTATCCCGTCGGGGCGATCCACCTGGGATGCGCCCGAGACATTTAGCAACAGCCCGCCGACCCAGGTCGGCAAATGTCGGCCTGCCGGGCCGACTGCCCCCAGCTTACAGAAGATGAGCAGCATTCGCACGGCGCAAGGAGACGTCGACAGCATCTGACAGGGTCACACACAGACAACACACACAGGCACACATACGCACGCACACATTGTACGCACACATTGTACGCACACACACACACACACACCACACACACGCAACGCATTCAAATTGGGCGGCTCGCATCAGGGCGTTTGGCGTTGTGACTCGGGATTGTTTTTATTTTCGTTTTACGGCCGATAGTGTTGTACTTTGGTATGGGAGCATCTCGGGTGGCATGTATAGAGAGATGGATATAATTTGAATTTCTTCGATGTCATGTCCCTCGTAGGAGGGAGGTAGGGTACGGTCGCGGGGGACGGATGGATTACCAAAAATTCTGGAGGCGCAGTTGACGATATCCGGCCCGGACACGGAGGTAAAGTAAACAACGGGTGGTGTGGTGTGGCTTGCTTGCTTCTAAAACTGCATGGCATCGTTTGGCTTGGGTTGGTTTCTTCACCATCCGTATCATGACTCACTTTATAGATGGGTGAGAAAGGAGGATCGGAAAGGGAGAGTTTTTGTGTAACCTTGGTAGGGCATCTCGGTCTAGGCGCTGGGGAACAGCGTCCGTCGTCTGAAGGAAAATAGAACGAGTCCAAATCTTTACTTGACTCGGAATTCCTGCTCCGTTGCTCTCTCTCTCTCTCTCTGCCCACGGTGAGAGTTTGGTGTACATGTGTCGCAGTACGGATTACTGAACCTGTGTGTGTGCGCTTGTGTGTGTGGATAGGTGTGTGGGGGTACTCATACAAAATGAACCCACATAGATGACGCGGTGCTAGCTGCCGGTTGTGGTTTTTGTTTATACATATGCTATTCTTTCATACGATATTCAGGTATTTTGGGCTCGAAATTGGGGGAGGGGAGGGGGTGGGAAGGGTTTTCCCGTGTGGATATCGGAGCGCACTCCGAGCCCGAGATACGGGATGCGGAAGGACTCGGTACGGCGGGCGGGTGGAGGAGAGGGAGGGGGGAGGGAAAGAGGGGCGGGGATTGAACTACCTATTCGGGCGAGAGGTGAGACCCACCCCGCAAAAAGGGTGGGAAGTTGATCGAATTGGTGCTGGTGCTGGTGTTGGTGTTGGTGTTGGTGTTGGTGCTTGTTTGTGAATACACATGTTGCTTGCGGTATGTAGCATGGATGCATTCTGTTCGGCTGTTGCTTATTGCATTTGTGGCGGCGGTGGTGGTGGTGGGGGGTGTTCCGATCGCAGTTGTGGTTGTTGCAACTTGCCCGTTTTGGCAGAGGTGAGGGAGGGGGGGGAAGGAAGGGAAGAAGCATGGTAGGGGTTTCTTTTTTCGGAAAACGGGCTCGTCCAATGAGGTGCCGGGGAGGACTATGCAACGCGACCGATCCGGTATGTGATCCCATCATAGGTTGTTAATTACCGATTACATATATTTATTTCCATTGCGGGAACACAAGACAAGAAAGGGAGGGCGGGCGTGCGGTGCGTGCGTGAGTGAGGAGCTTTTCTCCTATCTCCGGCTTACTACCCACCTACCTTAGAACAGGGCCGCCGTTCTGACCGTTTTCATGCGCCGCCGCCACCGCCGCCTGGTCCGCGCATGGCTTGGGAAATAATCCAAGGAAGGCTTCTTCTTCTTTCTTCGGGACGACGGTGCCGAGTTTGCCTTGATTTGACGACATGTGGGCTATTGTTATCCTCGCCCATCCCGCGCTAGGTACCTGGATGGATGGGGAAGGAGGAAGAAGACGAATGGATCTCGGTTGTTTTGGGGTCCTGCTGGGGTTATTGGGGTCATGTTCAATTCATGACCCTCCCCCCCCTTTTTTTTTATCTGCTCAACTTGTTGATTGTTGGTCGGACAGTCTCGCCTCTGAGGAGAGGCAGAGTCATGATACTGCATGTGAGGCTTGCATTTGGCTCATCACTCCACAAAAGAGGGGGATCCTGTTATATCTCCTTGGCTTCCTGGAAGAGGTTGGGGACGGTGAAATAATGGGGGGGGGGGGAGACGCCCTGAGTTGCGGCAAGGGCTGGGCCGTCCTGACGAAGACGTGCGATGGACACGCCGATCAGTACAGAACGACTGGAAGGGGATTGTTGAAGGATCGCAATGCGTCGTTTCGGGGCTTTTTTCCCTCTCTTGATTCCAAGGTGTTGTTGCTATTTTTTTTTTCCTTTTTTTTTTTTGTCTCGTCGCCTGTGAGTGGAGAGAAATTGGATGCGGGGCGCGCTCCCGCTTGGATGTCTGGCGGCGGCAGCACGCAAATCACTACATTTACAACCAAGTAATCCAAACCCCAGGAAGGGTAGGTGATTCCATTGGTCGGGAAAGGTGTGCATTGTGCTGTGCGTGCGGCTACCTGCAGAACTTCCATCATAATGGAGGATGGTACGGTACATGCGCAATCTTCTTTGGGCCCCTTCCAAGTTTTGCATCGAGATGGAAGACGGACGAGAGGAGGTGTGGAGAGAGAGACAGAGGGGAGAGAATGTGCTTTGCATCAAAGACGGGCTGCGGGATGCTGTATTGGGACGGTGGGTAGTAGCGAGACAAGGGGCGGTCTCGTCCTGGGAGGGGAGGCCGTGGCTAACGACGGCAGGAATAGGGTGGATGGGTGTGCTGCACACGTGGGATGGTATCACGAGAACAGGCACGGCAGCATGGGGGCGATGCGCGATGTGATGCAGCCAGTGCTCGTGGTCCATGACGATGGCGGCGGCGGGAAACGGTGAGGTGTCGGTGAAAAGGTGAAGGGGGATGAGGTGAGATGGGGGAACCATGGGGTGAGATGAGGTGAGATTTCGCCGTGCCGTGCTTTCGCCAGGGTTGCGGTGACTTGGTTGATAGTAATGACATATGAGAGATGCTGGTCCTTGCATCTCATCACGCTGGCCATGCCCGGCGTCTACACATACACACACACACACACACACGCAAACAGCAGCGGGTGCCCGCTGGGATGGACCTTGGATGTCGGGCATGCCTAGTGTTGGCGTCTTCACCCGTGGCAACTTGTTATAGTAGGGCTGCTGTATTATGAAGTCGCTTTCCGAGGCCAGCCCGAGCGTCATCTTGGCGATCCAAGACGAAAATATCTTGTTGCGGAACGGAGCTAAACCTTTACTACGTAGCGCCCCCCCCCCGCCAGGGAACTAGCTACTTACGACGCGGAAGGGCGTGTTCTAGAACCCCGATGCCTTGCTTTGCCATTCATCGAGAGAGCCCGATATAGCGAAGCATCGGGCTCCCACGCCGGCGAACGCGTCACTTCTTCCCCTCCCGCCGGGGCCCTTCGGCTGGCTTCCTAGGCCCTGTCTCCTAACGTTGCTAATAAACCACGGGGGAGGGTGGGGAGGTGTGTGTGCAGCCCAAGAGGCGCCAACGCCTCGTGCTGGATGGTAGGCTGAGAGCCACGAGAGAAGGGAAAAACCGAGGTGGGTGTGCACTGACTCGGTGAGCGTTTGTTTGGACGGGCTTTTCGAACGCGTTATTCTTCTCCACGTGGTGCCACGGGCCGTTTTCTTGGTTTGGCAGCAATGCATAAATTCTTCGTTGGTTCTTCATCCCCCCCCCCCCCCCCCCAGGAAGGGACATCGCGCTGAAGAACCAGGACGGGGCCGCTCTGTTGTGTGACAATGGTGGATTTACGGTGTACCCATCCGAGGTGAGGAAGGTTGGTTGAAAGGAGAGAGGGGGTGAGGGTGGACATAGGAACATCGCGAGCCCGGCAGGCAATGGCCAAGGTGCGGTGTACGCTGCCTATCACGGACAAGGCGTACGGGTGCAATCGGGCAGTGGCCGGCGGCGGTTTTGCTGGCATGATTGCGGGACGAAAATGGGGGATCTACGGCGCTACTCGGGCGAGAGGGGCGAGGAGGGTCATGGCTGGTGGGTGGGGGGAGGATACCACAGATTACATGACTCGGTTATCGGAGAAGAACGATGCGCTGAAGAATTTCTCGGGAACGCCTGGTCAACGCTTAAACCTGACCTAGGTGTGACGGGCACGGTAGTACAGGGCAGGGCGGTCTCGACGGAACAGTGTGAACCAGGGGGGGCGGGTTAGAGTGGTGCTGTCATTGAGAATCGGAACACTTGGCCAGGGATGCTTCGCTGTCAGAATTGTGGAGGTAGTAGGCTTTCCAGACCATGGCAAGTCGATAACATGCTCACATGCCCTTCAGTGAGGTGTGAGGGTGATGACGGAGTGAGGAATTATGTGCGGTGCTTACTGTTATCGGTTGCTGACCGTCTGCCTGGTCCCCCGAGCTGGCGATGAGAGGGCAGGATCTGGAAGATCGGAGGTCACAAGACCGGGACAGGGATCAGGCACACGCCGAGACGAGCCGGGCTTTTGGAGGCTTCTTCGAATACGGATTCTGGAGGCTGGGCAACGGACCAGCCAAGAGGTGCCCTCTGGATGACTAATTCCGTGTCTGGATTCACAGTGAAAACGAAAATCCAACAAAGTTCTGACGAGTCAGCGCAAGTCGTCATCGCGGGCCTCTCTTGGGCACCCAAGCCCCTTTCACGATCCCGTGGGCTGACGTGTCGTGCACGGTACAAGACATCCCAGCCATGGCGATCACTTGCGTTGTATGGGATGACGGGATCGGAGAAAGAGAGAACCTGGTTTTTGTTCGACTGTCATCCGCCTACCTGATGCATAGTGGCCGTCGTGGGTTGCTTAATCTGCCAACGCGCATCATCCCTGCAAAAGGATCTGGTTCCAGGTTTTTTTTGTTTTTTGTTTTTGTTTTTTTTTGCCGTCTTTGGCTCGGGCAGGGATACCCGGGCGACATGCCGGGTGATATGGTTCGTTATTTGACGAATATCAACCCTAACGTGGTCAGCTGGCGGCCGAGATGACTTGCGATTCATGTTCTTGAGCAGGACACACCGCATGTGGCTTGTCCTTGGTGGCAACTGTATGCGCAAGCTAGGCCGGGGGCTTTAATCCATTGGTGAATGACCCCCGAGGGGCTCCAGCACGACCGTGAGCTACGAGACGCAGCTGATGCACGCAGATGGCATGCTGTATGATGTAGTGATAGGCAGGAAGGTCGATCAGCCAACGGCATCTTCGGCGAAGGCTGCTTGCTCGGCCGACAGAGCCAACTCCGGCATAGGGCACATGCGTGTATGTATTTTTGGACACCGGGGACATCAACCCGGCTTCCCTATCGTAGAGCTGCATCGCGCTGTGTACCGAAGAAGTCCATTCACCATTGCACAGCCCGGTATCGCAACGAAACTTTGTCGTTTGACTGTTTTGATTCAGATTGGTGGTTCGATCTCGACCGGGCCACCGGTCCGGGAATGCCTCCTTGAGCCGGTGGGCATCTTCGGGGGAGTCGAGGACTGAAAGAGCGGTCGGTTCAGATGTCTCAGCCGTGTATAAAACTGCGACACATGCGTTGTAGAGAGATTTATGTTCTCGTGAGACGACACTTACCAATACAGCGCCGGTGTGGTAAAGTGCACTGTAGCCGCCAACCATCTCACCATGTGGTCCTTGACCGGCGCAAGCGTTTGTGGTTCAAGTACCCGGTCTTTGTGCTGTTGGAAAAGCGACAGCCTAATGAGAGCACATGGCTACATCCTGGATACCGACACTCGGCCGAGACGGTACTGAAGATCCGGCCGAGGCAGCGGTCTTGAGCGGTTCAATCACTGTAACGGATGAAGCTCACAACATATGTGCCAACAGATTCTTGGCGCCCTAGAAGGCGTCAGTTATGCTCTGGTCCGTTCGAACATGATGTCCTGTCGAGCTCTCATACACAAGTACCAGCCAGACTGAAGAGGTTTCGAGAATTTTGACAATCGGCAAATTGTGCCACCGTATGTAGCGACGAGCGTTGTCACATGAGAAATCAAGTTCCCGGCTCTCTCTCTGTCTTTTCCCACCACACCTAATTGATTTGGAGCACTGGTGGGAGGGGGAGAAAGCACCCATGCACACTGGAACGTCGTCTTAAGGTTTGGTTGAAGAAGGAGGAAACCCGAAATCAGACGTTCCCCAGACTTTCCAAGGTGGGATGACCCAAATAAAAAAAATAGATTGAATGGGACCTGCTTCCAGAACCTGATAAGATAGCCCGGGACGGAACCCGACTTGTCCGGCAGATCCCGTCGCCGAACCCCTGGCTACACTCGCATCTTGACACGTGACGATATGTCGTCGACACGGAGCTCGGAGCTCAGACACGCAGTCCAGTTCCAGCAGGAATCTGACACATGCAGCAAACCATCCGATCGATGACTAGCAGAACACTGCACCGCGACGACTTGCACTTCCGGCTTGACGTAGTCAATATGAACGGGACATCGATTGGCGGGAAAGCTTCCATCGACGCCGGTACATTATTACCCTGTCCCGCCCCCGCGCAGCTCATATCTGACTTGAGGCAGCCAACTACGATCCCATCGACCACCTCAACCAACTCTTCCCGCACCCGTCCACCGTCAGCTCGGTCAGCCGCGTCTCCGATACTCTGAAAACACACAAAAATGACCTCTCCGTCGAGATATCCGAACTCGAGGTCGCCCAGGCCTACGGGCCCGACTCGAGCCTCGAGCGCATGCAGTCCGCCCAGGCCGAACTAGCCCAGCTCTTCCGCAAGATCGAGACGGTGCGGTCCCGGGCGATCCAGACCGAGCAGAACATCACCTCCATGACGGCCGACATCAAGCGACTCGATGGCACCAAGCGAAACCTGACGCTGAGCATGACGGCGCTCAAACGACTGCAAATGCTGACGACGGCATACGAGCAGCTGAGAGGCCTGGCCAGGACGAGACAATACAGGGACTGCGCAAGTCTACTTCAGGCCGTGCTGCAGCTTATGAAGCACTTCAACAGCTACAGGAGCATCGACCAGATCGCCACTCTGAGCAGGGGGGTTTCGGAGCTGCAGCGGGAATTGCTGGAGCAGGTCTGCGAGGACTTCGAGATCGCTTTCGCCAAGGGAGAGGTCGCCCAGCGTAGGGGCATCCTCGTCGAGGCATGCCTCGTCATGGACGCCCTCGGCGACATGGCGCGGACGCGGTTGATGAACTGGTACGTGAACACGGAGCTCCGCGAATACCGCTCCGTCTTCAGGGGCAACGACGAGGCCGGGAGCCTGGACAACATCGGTCGCCGGTACGCGTGGTTCAAGCGCATGCTCAAGACCCACGAGGACGAGCACGCCGCCATCTTCCCGCCTCATTGGCGTGCCAACGAGCTGCTGGCGATGGCTTTCTGCGACGGCACCAGGGACGACTTCAAGGGCATCCTCGAGAGGAGCATGCGGAGGACGGATGCGCAAAAGATTGACGTCAATCTCCTGCTGAACTGCCTGCAAGAAACCTTGGACTTCGAGCACGGTCTCGAGAAGCGTTTTGCCAGCGGGCACCGGGCCAGCATCGACACCCTGAGCTCGTCCGACGACAGGGCATCCAACTTCCACGGCTCCATATCCGCCGCGTTCGAGCCGTACTTGAGCCTGTGGGTCGAGTCGCAAGACAAGCAGCTCGCCAGCATGATACCAAAATACCGCACCCAGCCCTTGCTTCCGGAAGACGAGGAGTTCTCGTCGCAGGCCGTCATTTCGTCCGCCATTGAGCTCTTCCACTTCTACAAGCTCACCCTGTCACAGTGCGCAAAGCTGTCCACCAGCGACCGGTTACTGGACCTTTCCAAGATCTTGATGAAGTACCTGGACGAGTACGCGCAGCAGGTTCTCCTACACATTCTTCAAAGAGCAGGGCCTCAGGGGCCGCCAATACAGGACGTCATCTTGGTTCTGAACACGGCCGACTTCTGGTCGACAAACACCACCCAGCTGGAAGAGAACATCAAGAAGCGCATCGATAACGAGCTCGCCGGCAAGATCGACCTGTCGTCGCAGGCCGATGCGTTCCTCGGCGTGGCCAGCGCCGCCGTCCTGACGCTGGTGCGCAACGTCGAGATCGCGTGCGAGGGCTCGTGGCGCGAGATGCGGAACACGGGCTGGAGCACGATGGAGAGCGTGGGCGACCAGAGCTCCTACGTCGGCGAGCTGCTGTCCTCGGTGAACGGCAAGGCCGAGGAGATACTGGGCCTCGTCGTGAAGCAGCAATACGCCAGGGCGTTCTGCGACAACCTCGTGGACCACCTCGTCAACGCGTACATCAGCAACATCGTCCAGTGCCGTCCCGTGTCCGAGGTTGGCGCCGAACAGGTAGGTCTTACAATTCCTCGGATCGCATTGGCAACCGCTAACATTTTTTTTTTCTTTTTTCAGATGCTGCTCGACAAGTACGTCTTGACGAAAGCGTTCGAGAACCTCTTGTCGTACCACAACAAGTCGTCCACGACGACAAACGCGGCACCAGCGGGATACATCAAGAGGGTGAACCAGACGATGAACCGCATAGACCCCCTCCTCAAGACGCTGCAGGTCCGCCCGTCGCCGCCCGAGGGCCTCGTGCAGGCCTACCTCATCCACATCGGCGACCGCTCCGACACCAACTTCAGGAAGATCCTGGACCTCAAGGGCGTCCGCAAGGGCGACCAGGGCCACCTGGTCGAGCTCTTCGGCATCCACCGCGAGGGCAGCATGAGCGACAAGCTCGTGCAGCAGTCCCCGCTGCTGACGCCGCTCATGGCGACGACGGGGCTCGGCAGCTCCGGCCTGGGCGCCATCAACGCCGGCACCACCTCCCTCACGAGCGCCGCCGGCAGCGCCATGATGCCCGGGCTGCCGGGCAAGTTCGACGCGACGTCGCTGGGCGAGAAGCTGCTCAGCGCGGCCAGGGACCTGGGGCAGGGGGCCGGCGGGCCCGGCGGCATCGCGGGCGCGGAGAAGGCGACCATGAACGAGAACCTCAAGAACTTTGGCAAGTTCTTCCGGAGGGACCTCGGCGGCTTCGGTGCGAGGTTCGGGAAGAGGGACGAGAGCGCCGACGGGAACCGGTGATCTGGAGAGAGAGTTTTTTTTTTTCCACAGCGAACCAAGGCACGCGGGATCGGATTCGCTGAAAATGAATAGATTGGAGTGGCTTGTTTCCCCTCCCCACTTGAACTGAATAGTGTTGGACCAACGGATTATGAATATTTCATGAGCCAATTGCTTTAGAGACAGATAAGGGCAGACTGAGCACTATCCCAGAATACTCGGGCGGCATGTTCACACGCAGGGCAACCTGTTTTGACGCAACCACGACATGGCACTGCATTACTATCATAACCATGCTATTCCAACCGGGCCGCGGTCCCCTTTCCTTTTGAGTAGAGTCGTCAATCATGTGCTTTCCACGGCGCTGATTACGCCGTTTACAAACTGACCAGAGTGGCGTCTTCCCCTCCGAGGTACATCATGCCCTCGGTGTCGTCGACACGACCGGATGGCTCGTCATCCTACAAATCGTTCGAAACCCGGCCGCCTCCGTTGCCAGTGTTTCCGTCCGCGTGTTGCAGATACTCCCGCGTCGTGGGGGGAGTTTCGTCGGGTTTCTCGTTGATTAATGCCGTCATCGTCAGACGGCAGGGGGAACTGTCTCCGAGATCCTTGGCTTGGGGCGTCGCCTTCTAAGACGACTTCCACACGTTGCTGTCCAGCTTCTCGTCCGGCACCGCAACAAAGTCCTGACCTTCCCCGTTCTCGCTGCCGTCGAGCGAGCCGTCGTAGGAGCTGGTCTGCCACGCCGACAACTCGTCGACGCGACGGATGCCCATCATCCACGAGACCAGACCGCGCGGCACCCACCGCCCGACGAAACCGTACACGCTGGCGCCGAGGCCGACGCGGACGGTGCCGCTGGTGATGGAGCCGTCAATGACGTCAAAGACGGCGTTGTGAAGGTGACGAAGGGAGCTCCCCTTCAGACCACGGATGCGGCCGGCCGAGATGGCGGAGGTGCTCTGCATGACGAAGTTGCGTCCGTAGGCGTGACGGGCGCTTTCGGGCCACATGAGAGTCTCGGTGGCGTCGGCATCGATGCCGGGAGCGCCCTCGAGGAGGCCTCTTTGCGAAGAGTGGCTGTGTTTCGCGGGCTGGAAGCCGGTGAAGTCGAAAGTGCCCAGCTGCATGTGGGTCACTGGGATGCCCAGGGGTCGCAGCTCTGCCGTCAAGACCTCTGTGAAGGCCGACAGGGCGGACGAGACGGTGGCCTCGGGAGCGTGGAAGGGGGGGTTGATGGAGGAGATGATGGACGGGGTGAAGACGAGAACCTTTGGCGGCGTCCACTTCTCTCCGGGCGGGCAAAGACGGGTCGTCAGGAGCGGCAGGAATGCCTGGATGGTAAGGATGGGGTGGAGAAGGTGAGTGTTGAAGAGGTCTGCGAAGCTCGACGGCGGGATGGTAGCGATGGGTGACGTCTGGTAGTTGAGCGAGGGGATGAGGATGACAGACTTCAGCTGCAGATGGTTGGGTCTTGTACGAGGTGCCGGGGCGTGGGGTGACTGGAGGTACTGAGCGAAGCTGTCGATGGCCGCGCCAGCTCTGGGAGGCTGCGTGATGATATGTCAGTAAAAGAGGCGATGCACGCAGTAGAGTATCTAGACAACTCACATCCGTAGTGTCGATGGTCAGAGGCAGGATGTCCGGCCTCGCCAAGCTGTGCACCATGCTCTCGTCTTCTTGGGCGTTACAGACGATGTAAACGATGAACCCCCTCCTCTCAAAGTCCAGAGACAGTGACCTTGTCAAAGGCAGAGCGGGCGATCCAGCAATGACGACAACCTCGAGGCGTCCACCGTTCCTAGCCCGTTTCGCGCGGCGCGTCTTCTTGCAAAACCTGCTACTCCGGTAGGACCGGTAGGCGACGACTCCGACGACGGCGACGATGACACCGGTCAGGATCTTGTTCTCCTTCACCCAGCCGTGGACCCTCTCGAAGCGGCCCATGGCTATCACCTCGATGGGGACATGGCGGACTGGCGGCTTCGGGCGGACCGAGTCGGGCAGCCATTCTGTGGACGCAAGGGTCTCCCGCACCGCTTGCGCAGCCTTATCTACGTGGGGGTTGATGAGGTTCGCGAGGTCGTCCGAGTACCGGCGGATCTGGTTGGGCAGCGAGGACAGCTGTGGAAGATGGTAGCGTCAGTAAGGTAAGAGGCCTCGTGATCACAAGCTTTGGGCGGATGGAAAAAGAGGGGACGCTTACGACGTCCAGGAACTGCTGGTCGTCCGCTGACATGGTTGCGGTGTTGCAGAGGTATTATAAAATGGTTTTTGTGAGGAGATGTTGAATATGACGTTGAAACACCTGGACAGACCTTTGCAGAGAGGTACGGATAGGTAGGTAGCTCGAGGCAAGGTCACATCAGGTCTGGACAGGTCGGTAAGTGGACTCGCGTCCCGGCAGGAGTAAAAAAAAGAGCAGCAGTCCAGGTTCGCCCTTTCCCTTTACCGCTATGGAAATGTGGGGAAGTCCTTCGCCGTGTGGGGCAAGTTTCACTGGCTGCCGCTGCACCGGAGCGTCTCGGCCCCACCCGGCGCCAAGTAATGATTGGTCGACGTCATCGCCGCGCCCATCTAGGTAACTTTGTTTTGCTCCTGTCGGCGGCAATATCTCTAGAAGCATGACCTTCATTTCAATCAATATGCTCAGTTGCCGAAACCCCTCTTGGAGCCCCTTTTCTGCTCTCATGCTCCTGAATCTTCGGTTCACTGACTAGCCTAGCCGCCATTCGGACTTCATGTCATTTGTCTCACGTGAAAGTCTTACAATCACCGGAACAGCCTCTGGTGTTCGCTTCATGACTTCCGATTCTCTCATCATAAACTATCCAAACAATGTGCTATCGGCCTTTTGGCTTTGACCACGTAGTTTGCATTTCACTGGTAAATCATCCCAACGTCTACTAGTGCTAGAATGCGATGCTTTTACTAGCTATGGTCTATTGTTTTCAAGTTTTAAGTTTCTTGATTACACACACGGCATGCGTATCACAGAAGTTTTCCCAGAAAGCATACTCGTCTGCGTGTACCCGTACACTTCCTGAACCGCAGATCCTATTTTTGCTGCCGGTCCAGTCGCTCGACTGCATATCAGGCTTCAGCTAGATATCCCTCAGACGGACTCTGTTAGGTTCCTCTGAAGGGCCTTCTCAAAGTGTTAGTCAGGTCGTTCTGGGCATGGTTTTGACCACAGAACTGCCTATGTTACCGCAGCCGCTCTCACAAGAGCCGCTTCAGTGTGCTAGTAGCCGGCTGTTATGACGGTGGTAATATACATGTAGTGGGTGATGCGGCTTGTATCGATAGGTGTCACATGACAAGGTAACGGACACGATGAAGAGTTCATTGAGAAAACAGTAAGCACCATGAAGCCGGTTCCCAGTTGTCCAGAGCCACACAAACGAGGGGAAAAGGACGGCCAAGGTTATCAGACCGTTAGAAAATCAGAAGACTTGAATTAATGAAGATGGGAATCGCGTCCGCTGTCCCTCGACGGCGTCGGCATCGTTGGCGTCAGCTAAAGTGTCTGACACATAGTAGAGATCATCCCTAAAAGAGGAGTGCGCAACGGAAGCAGTACGGGGCAATCCTAACAGTGACAGGCATGTGCCAGCTGCTCTAGTATGTAAGGCAACCCAGTCACTCCCAGGCGAAGCGGAAGACGGCGGATGAGCTCACCAAAACAGAATAGCGGCAGCCGTAGCATCAATCTCTTGCAAAGACTCCTTTTTGAAACAGCCCCATCTAACAGGTGCGAAATCAAGCCCTGGTTTATATTCTAGTAGGAAACAGATGTCTCAGACTCTGGCGTAAAACTGGTTGGTGTGTGGCAGGCCACCGATGCAAAGTTGGTACCGTCCGTCATGTCTCTTCTTGATGCACCTTGACTGCAAGACATTGCCGGCAATCACCGGCAGCTCTCCACGACGGCGAAGAAACAACACTCCAGAAACAAGCGAGCCACCTATTTATCGGCCAGATTCAGGCTGCTGAGCATTGTTGAGTCAGTATCGCAGCCAAACTGGTTTGGGACCAATGATACTCAATACACATATATGCTGCATAAGGCAACGATGCATATGTCGGAGTAAGTGATCCGAATAGGATGTCGGTAAAGGATATCGCTTACCGATGGAGGGAACCCATTCCAACTGACAGGGGTCCTTGCGGTCACGAGGAACCACCTTGATAATGCGCCTCAGTCCACCTCTAGTCCACGCTCAGATAGAGCCTGCCGACTGTGTTACTATCATTATGTACCTGTACGACTTTAAGAGGGAAAATCTTGGCAACGTGTCTCATGAATCCACATATAGTATCGATACACGCTCAGATAAAGTCTGCCTTGCGGTACTCGGCGCTTATGCGACCTGCAGCCATTCAGTCAAACTGGGCGTTCCCATCACTCACTTCTGTCGAGTGCCGCATATTATATGTTGGACGTAACAGCCTGATGTGCGAATTCATCGCATTTTACAACACTTTCTTACGCAGTATCATTCTCAAACGAGACCGCTACCACAGTAGCATCGCAACAATCTTGTCCTCGCGTCGCAAAGATGTCCGATCCTCGTAACTACATAGTTGACTGGATATGTGCCATTCCCACGGAGTTTGCTGCTGCATGTGCTTTTCTCGATCAAGAACATCCGGATCCCGAAGCGATCACACAGAATGATAACAACAAATATGCTCTCGGTACTATGGGCAAGCATAACGTTGTAATCGCCGTCATGCCTGAGAAGGAGTATGGGATAGCAGCAGCCGCTACAGTGGCTAGAGACATGGTCCACAGCTTCCCAAACGTCCGTATCGGCCTGATGGTTGGCGTCGGTGGTGGCGCTCCCAGCGAATAACACGACATTCGCCTGGGTGATGTCGTTGTCAGCAGTCGTGGGCCTGGAAATGGTGGCGTTATACAATATAATTACGGAAAGTCAATGTAGAACCAAGGGTTTGTGGAAACCGGGGTTTTAAACCAGCCGCCGCCAGTATAATTGAACGCAGTCGCCAGGCTCAAGGCTGATCACATGAGGAAGGGCCCTGAACTCCATGTCAAGGTGGAAAGGGCCTTGAGTCAATGGAAACAACTGTGAAAGACACATTCCTGTCCATCTGCGAGCACAGATCAACTATACAGATCCGACTTCGTCCATGACTCGGGCTCATCTACAGCTTGCTCCCAGGACTGTTCTGCCGACACCTCCAACGTGGTCTCTCGAGACGAGCGGGGCGAGGATCAGGACAACCCCGCCATACATTACGGACTGATTGCTTCTGCAAACCAGGTGATGAAAAATGCCGAGATACGGGATATGATTTCAAGAGAAAGAGGCGTCTTATGCTTTGAAATGGAAGCCGTCGGACTAATGAACCACTTCCCCTGTCTTGTTGTGCGGGGGATATGTGACTATTCCGACTCCCACAAGAACAAGCAGTGGCAAGGTTTTGCAGCTATGACAGCTGCAGCGTATGCAAAGGATCTACTTTGCAGAATCTTGCCTAACCAGCTCGAGGTCGAAAGGAAGATGAAAGAAGTCCTAGAATCCAGTACGTATCCGACGCCTTTAGTTTTACAAAAACGTCTCCAAGTATGCTTAGTGAAAGAATCATTGGCTTCCATCGGATCAACTACAGCCGAAATGAAGACTCAAATCGACATAATGAGTTCCAACAACCATTTACAGAAAATCAGAGAGTGGCTTTCGCCCCCTGATACCTCCACCAATTACAACCTCGCAAGGGAAAGGCGACACAAAGGAACCGGGTTATGGCTTCTTGAGAGTGCTGCATTTAAAGAGTGGGAGAATGGATCTCGCAAGCATCTGTGGCTCCATGGGATGCCTGGCAGCGGCAAAACCGTTCTCGTCACCACTGTCCTTGATTATTTGGCTCGGAAGGATGCCCTGGCCACGCCCGAATTTTTCTTTGATTTTAGCGACACAAGCAAACAGAAGACGGAAGATATGTGCCGGTCCCTCGCCTTCCAGCTCTACACCAAGCGTATCGAATCAAGAAAGGAGCTCGATAGTCTATTGGCGTCTCATGACGATGGTCGAAGACAACCAACGGCGCAGGCCATCTCTCAATGCCTTCAGGCGATGATGCATGCTCGAGGTAGACTCTGCATCGTGCTCGATGCTCTAGGCGAGTGTGTCAAGAGATCTGATTTACTCAGATGGATACAAAGCGTCATTTCTACCTCCAGCCTCTCCCACCTCCAGCTAATTGCTACCGGTCGGCCAGAAGAAGAATTTATGCACGACTCTCGTAGTTGGATTGGCGAGAGTTGCCTCCAACTTCATGTAAAGTCTACGAACATGGATATCCAGTCCTACATCGGTAGCAGACTCAAAACAAGCAAAGACTTCAGCAGGCGGACATCAACACCGCGCATACTACAACAGATCCAGGAGGAAGTAGGGGGCAAAGCACAGGGGATGTAAGTTTCGACGACACAGTTTCGAGCGGCAAATGCTGCATCATCATGATGCTAAAACCAATTCCAGGTTCAGGTGGGCGGCATGCCAGCTAGACAGCCTGGAGACATGTCTTGACCGAGCAGAACTCGAGGCCGCCATGAAAGCTCTGCCGTCAGATCTGAATGAGACCTACGCCCACATTCTTCAGAACATCCCGAAGAGCCGGTGGAAGAAGACAGTTCGACTATTGCACTTTCTCGTTTACTCCAAGCGGTCTCTGACTCTTGAAGAGTGCGTGGATGTGATAGCTGTTCGCGTCGACGGGGCACGACCCTTGGACCCAGGAGACCGATTGCCCGACCCAACGGACATTGCCAGATTTTGCCCAAGCTTGGTTGTTCTCGCCGGAATCAATAGCACCACTGGAGGAAACAACTTAGTTCAACTGGCTCATTTTACAGTCAAAGAGTTTCTGTTGCACCATGATGCCGAAGGATTCCCGGGGGGGGGGGGGGGGGCGAACCCAGTGCCAGCATTACAGAGACATGCTTATTCTATCTCAAAAGCGCAGAAGTGATCGACGTGGGAGAAATGAGAAGACGGTTTCCACTGGCGAGATATGCGGCAAAGATTTGGACGAACCATGCGAGGTTGGCCGAAAGCTCAAGCGACACGGCAGCAGCGATTGCGAACTTTCTGCAAAGCGAAAAGCGACTACGGACTTGGGTCAGGGCTAGTTCACACCGATTGGCAGGTCTTTGACCCGATGTTCCGTATCGAGTCCGGGTCATACTTCGCTTGTCTCCTGGGGCTTACGGCAACTGTAGAAAGGCTACTGTCAGACCGTCCAAACGTCAATGCCACAAGTGGCGTGAAGAACTGGACTGCTATTCATGGAGCTTCAGAGGGCGGCAACCAAGAGATCGTACAGTTGCTCCTCGATGCAGGAGCAGACGTCAACGCTATAGGTGGTCAATACAATACTGCTCTCTAAGCTGCTTCATCGTTCGGCCACCGGGCGGTTGTTCGGTTGTTCGGGTACTACTTAGCAAGGGAGCATATGTCTACACCCATAGTGATACTAACAGTAACCCTCTCGGTATCTTGTTGGCAAACCGCGAACTAGAGACTGTCCAGATGCTGCTCAGCGAGGGATCAAACATCGACATCTACGGCGGCGCTATTGCGGACCGATCGAGGGTGAAGAAGAGAAAACGCCAGCCCGCAACAGTGGGCTGGTGGAAAAAAGGTAAAGGGCAACGAGGCTGGCCGATCAGAGGGTGCCGGTGGGTCCGCCGGACCTCGACAGCATCAATCAACGGCACGGGAACATCTCAACTTCCCATAGGGGTGCATTCGTGATACAGCGTTGACAGCTTTCCTTTGGCCGCAAGTCTGCAATACTGGCTCGCGGCCTCGGTCGAGCTTGACTGCAAAACACCCCGAGGCAATGTTCGGTATCAAGCAGATAGTTTATACGCATCTTTCAACTTCGTAGATGTCACTCGAAGAATGACGTTTACCACGTGGCTGTCCCAAGACCCGAATACCGTCCTCCAGCACCTCCTTGATCTCAACATCGTCAACGGCTGCACAAAGATCATCGTCAGAACAACGGTCTTACGTCGGATGATACGGGGCATGTCGTGGACGCTCCGGTGAGCCCCAGACTTTCTTCAAATCCGGAGATGGCTCCGTAGCAGAGCGCCATTGAAGCTGCAATGTAACTATCACAGGCAATTCCCAGCTGGAAGCCACCAGCGTTGGGCTTGTCGGCATACGATGGATCGAATCGGCTTCCGTGCTGCCCGGCCCTCCCTCCCCAGTCTTGACAACACACGCACGCCGTACATGGCCATCCTGAACCACAATCTCCGCAGTATAGACATCTCTCACAAACCGCTTTGCCAACGACATTGACCCACCTCCCCGGTATCCGCCACCGCGTCTTCTCAACACATCAACCCATGCTTCCTTCACATGTCCTTCCGTCCAACACCAAACAACGTAAGCTTTCCCCCTTCAATGCGCTGGCTAGCTCGAAAACATATACACGCGCGCGCGCGCCATGTACGGGCAATGGCACGACTCCGGGGCCCAATAAGATCAGACGAACGATCAACACGACCGGTACGCGTTTCCCTCGTCCCATCTCTCTCCCGCGCCGTTCCTCGAGAACAACAGCAGACCGCAGCGTCCATCCCCGTCGCCGTTCGGACTAAGCCGCTCGCCAACGCACACATACAGACCATCAATCTACACATTAGGGACCACACGGTCCCAACAAAACCTTCAATGCCCGGCAAACCGAGCAAATAAACGTCACTGGCGGGACGCCGAACACGCGCTCCAAGCCCGGCCAGCGCACCGGATGGGGGGGGGGGGACCCCGGACCAGCCGCATGACGGCCGTCAATGCGCGATCACCCTCTCCCCGGTTCACGAACGGGAAGGGCTCACCCCCTGCCCCCTGAGACAGAACAGATTGAGGGTTACGAATAGGACCAATGGCCGGGGAGAGAAGGGCATTCAAGCATAACCCGGATCGCCGAAACGCTTATATTAAAAAAAACAATACAAATTTAAAAACGCCCTGCGCCTCTTTATGAGGTAGGCTTCTGTATAATTCGCATACCCTACATAGCAAGTAACCCCCGGTACGCCCCGCCCCCCCCCCCCCCCCGTGTGTCCTCAGCCTCCTGCTGCTACTATCATGCCATTCCCCCCTTTCATGCTCCGTCTCCAGCAGGACCCCGGCCCCCCTTTTCCAAAGCCCCCCCGTCCTCCCAGCCGGTGAATGGCATCGGCGGCATGCGGTCGAGTTCTCCTTGGGGCCCAGGGATCCGGGATTCTTCTTGAACCCATCTCGTCCGAAGCAGGTACATCGCAGAGAGAGAGAAAAACTAAAAACCTAAAAAAAAACAATTGGCACAGCACTGGACATGAGAGGTATGCACTGCACTCCCCCAACCTCTCTCCCCCCCTCCCCGGTCATCCCAAATCTCAATGTACCCCCGTACCGTCCCATCCGAGACCGAAAGCGGACTAGCCTCTTCGAAGTGCTTCCCCCCACACACGCACACGACATCAACTTTGCCAACCCCACAGGGGGTGGGGGAGTGAGCGGTCAATGTCACCCAGGTGTCGATTGCTGTCACTCTTGTCTCAAAAGCTCAGATCAACTCCAGCTCTTGCCTTCCAACTCATTTCATCATTTCACTCTCGACAGTGGATATACCGCCGCCGGAAAAGAAAAAAAGACAAAGTCCACGATGAAAAATAAAAATAAAATGCTTCGGGAATTTTGAATCCCATCATGTCTCAACAGCCAAGCTGACTAAATAAATAAAGATTACAACTAAAAAACATGGAAAATTCCCAGAGCAAAACCCAACTCTTCATCCAAGGGCCCTTAACCCTCTCCTTCCTAACCCCCCCAGACAGAACCATCCAAGGAATGTTCAAGATGTAGGCAATCTTGTTGCCATCCCGTAGTTCAATGCACATTTACCATATATGTGTGTGCGTGAGAGAGAGAGAGAGAGAGGGAGAGACAGAGAGAGAGAAAAGCAAGAGTGAAAAAAAAATGAAACACAAATCCATCCGGCTTCCTCCCTTGTCGCATTGCCGTGGCTGCTGCTGCTGCTGCTGCTGCTCCGTCCCGTCACGTGTTGCTCGCTAATGCATCATCATCCTTGATTGGCAACACAGAGGGGGACCAGGGGGAGAGCGAGGTCAGGGAAGGGAAAGGGGAGATGGTTTTCCCGTCTCGTCATGTTGCTTGTCCTCGTCTTTGCTGCTTGGGTGGGTGTGCAACAGTTGTCATCCCAGACCTCGGAAAGGACCCCAATCACTCCATCTATACACGGGGAAGGAACACATCACACGCGATAATGGACAGGCAAAAGTGTTGAAAAGTGCAGAGGATTTTTGCTCTTTTGTTGTTGTTGTGCCTTTGTACTACCTTACACAAGGAGGGAGTGCAAATGCGGGTGTACGAAAAGTCTCGCTGGCTCTCTCACCCCGGCTGGGGGATATCAGACGACCTTAACCACAGGCCCATCCCCTTTTACACTTCTCTCTGTGCCCATCCAGAAGTTTCCTTCCGGCCAATGGGTACGAGAGCAAAAAAAAGAAAATCCAGCCGTCTCTCCAAAAAATACCACTGTGACTCGAACCAATCCCAACCCTTGTCCTCCTCCATCCGTATCCATTGTTGGGCCCAT
This sequence comes from Colletotrichum somersetense, assembly GCA_030867255.1. Lineage (NCBI taxonomy): Eukaryota > Fungi > Ascomycota > Sordariomycetes > Glomerellales > Glomerellaceae > Colletotrichum > Colletotrichum somersetense. Next base: position 15,143 of record MU843737.1, on the reverse strand, counting down.
TAGGGGATATCCGGCCTTCCAACGACACGGGAAGAAAGAAGGGGCAAGGATCTGGTTCGTCCACCGAATTCCGGGTCGGGAAAAACCTCGAGGTGCCGAAACTTTTGTAAAAAGAAGTAAGGATCGGCCAGAAAGTCCTGGTGTGTGCGCGGTGGCCGCATGTATCCCTTCCTGGAACCAAGCAAAGGGACCACCCTTTCTTTCCATATGGTTAAAGCCGTCCGAGCCTGGTCCATACCGTCAAACGATAAACCAGTCCCATTTCTCCTCTTTTTTTATTTGCTCCTCGAGATTATCCATCCGGTCGGGTCTCTCTTCTCGAGACCCTACAATCTGACCCTCGCTAATGGTCGGGTGCAGTAGCAATCGTCGAGGCGGGTCGAGGTGTCGATATCTCGTCTCCTGGGTCCGTCTTCCGATGCCGCACAGGTTGACCGCCGTGTTTCCAAACTCACACCCTTCCTGGGGTGACCTTCTCGCGAACGTAAAACTCTTTCAATGAGGGGGTGTTGCTGGATAATAAAAGCCGCTGAATGCTGTTGGGGGAAAAAATAAATGACTATTGGGGGTTGGAGGGGTTTTTTGGGTATGATCCGTATTCCTTTTTTTGGGACACTTCTGCTGAGTGAAAAATAGACTGTGTTGCATTAAAAATCAAATCGCTCGATGCCGTAGACGTGTTAAAAAGAAAAAAAAAACCATTCTGTATGCATGCGGCAAACAATCTTTTTTTCCTCTTTTCTCTTCCGCTTCCTGGGGGGGTCGCTCATGTGCCATGACCACTGGGATATTGAGTGGAAGGCTTCCATGGCCCGTACCGCTGCGTTGAGTCTCCGCGGAGACTCCGCAGGCGGACCGACAATCAAAAGAGTCGGCCCATGATCTCGACTCGGGTGGTCGACGTTAGGCCAGGTTGTGGCCTGTCGTGTGTTGGTGTACAAAGGGGGCGTACTGTTGCTGCACTTGTTGTTGCACATACGCCGCCGTGTTCGGTGGAGGGGTGGGGGTGACGGGACATCTCGGGGGCAGCGGGTAGGCGTCCTTGGAAACGGTGCCGTAGGCGGCGCCGTCCGGGGTGATGGGAGGGGTCATATATCCTTCCACTATTCCCTGGACGGCGTGGCCCTTGTGGGGGGTGCTGTAGATGTTGGCGTGTTTTGTTGACTCAGAAGGCGGACTCGGAGGCCCCCCCGACTGCGCGCGGGCGATGCTGGCCTGGTGGGCCATGAAGGACGCGAGCTTCTTGGCGACGCCCGAGAGGTGCTGCGAGGCGTACTTCCTCGCGAGGGCGACCGAGGGGCTGTGCAGGTGCTGGGACAGGGTCAGGAGGGTGACGTTCTCGACGTGGTCCCACTCTCCATCGTTGATCTCGGGCTCGCCCAGGATTGCTCTCGCCAGGGCCAGGGAGGAACGGGCCATGATGGACGGCTTGGTGGAGACGAAGTCGCGGTGGTACAGGGCGATCTCGCAAATGTAGGCGGCCATGTGCTCGACCTCGACCTTGTCGTGCTCCTCGGCGACAATGAGCTGGGTGAAGAAGTCGACGGTGGGGTGGCCGATGGTCCACTCGAGCGTGTTGAGGACGTGCATCTCCATCTGGGTGAACATGCCGGCGTCGTACAGGCCGCAGCACATGTTGTTGAGCTCGTGGATCTGGGGCACGCGGTCCTTCTTGTCTCCATACTTGGCAGCGATCAGCAGGGCGGCGCAACCGACGAGCTGGTAGTGTTGCTTGTAGACGACACGCTTCGAGCAGTACCGGTCGAGCAGGTTGACGGTGAGGAAGAGAGTCTCGGGCAAGAGGGCGAAGGCGGCATGGGCCTCGATGAGGAAGTCGATGAGGTAGGGTCTCATGTACCATTGGATCTCTCGTTGCATGTCAATGAGGTTGGCATCAGGCATTGTCTCGTCCTAGATTGGGGTTTTGATTGTCAGCACCACCGACCGGCGAGGCAGTCACTCCTTCCCATCTTCTTGCTCACCTCCATGTGCCTCATGTGCTTCATTATATCCTCCAGGTACTCATCGCCGGCTATCCGGGAAAGCTCGCCGGCGATGATCTCCTGCCGTTGCCTCGCAATCATCTTGGCCGAGTCCCGAGAACCCATGCGTGGCCGTTGGGGTTCGTCGTGACCCTCTGTGAAGTAGGACGGATCCGAGTGCTGCTGCTGTTGTTGGTAGTACGCCATTATGAGATGTGTGAGAATGAGTCGAACCGAGGGGTGCGAAGGAGGTGGTTGGATAACCGAGTCGAAGTTCCGTAACGGGAAAGAGTGACAATTAAGTTCTCCAGGAAGCTTTTTTTGGTGGTCGGAGACGGAAAGACGGAAAGACGGAAAAATGAAAAAAAAAATCGGAATCGGTTACGCAGAGAAAGAGTGAAATTGGGCGCGACCGAAAAAGATTAGAATATTAGTATTAGAAGGAGCGTGGTGTTGAGAAAAAAGGCGAACAGGGTCCGGCAAAAGAGTGACTGTGGCTGGATGAGAAGCCGAAATGGTGCGAGACCGAGTTCCTCGTCGGACGAGAGGTGACGGGCGGGACAGGGTGGCCGGGAAATTGGCCGTTTAAAGGAGAGGTCGACTGGAGGGCTCTGGACAAGGGGAGATTTGTTAGCTAGCGTCTCTCGAGGTTTCTTTCAGGCGACTGATTCAGGACGGCGTCCAAGCAGGTTAGGGCGGCGTGACGGTGCGAGACAAGCAGCTGTCGAACGCTGGCAACGGGGCTTGGTCCAGCAGCAACGGGATACCGTAAATACGGATGCAGTCGATCCAAGGGGGGGGCGGTTTGTGAATTCAAACAGCGTCACCCTGGTTGGACCACTGGGCGACGGGGACGGGTTGGCACGAGGGGAGATGGGAGAAATACCCGGATTGGCGTGTGCTAGACTAGGGAGCTTGGCAGAAAAGGAGGGTAGTGGAGGAAGGGGGCGAAGAAAGGGAAAAGGCTGGATGATGCGGGCCTCGAATGTGCCTGTGTGCAAGTGATGGCGAGGCTTAACGCCACGAAGGGTAAGCGTCCCGCCGTCAAGACAGACAAGATGAGACAATTCCTGAGGGTTGGCTGGAGGAAGCAACGAATGAAGGTATCCCCGCTCGCAATCCTCGCCTCGAATAGGGTTTGGTGGTTCCAGGGCGTGGTGAATGAATGTGGGGGGAAGGCTTTGTGATCGTGGACCATCGGACAGATGTCCCTGGCACGCAAATCTGTTAGGGAGGGGGAAGGAGGTCAAGTTCAGAAAGCCGAATATATGGCCGGCCCTGATGGGAAACGGGGGGGGGAAGAGTTGTGCAGAAAAAGGGATATGGATCGGACGGAGCTCGGGGCAGGAGTTGGACATGGGGATGAAGGTTCATCCCGTTGTTGAGGCGCGACGCCGACGGTGGCCTGGTCGTTTTTGGCGTATACTCGACAGGCTTGTTCACACACGTAGTCGTCTCATCCGAATGGCATGTCGTTGTCAGTCACGGAACGTACCTTCACAGACGATGCCCTAAAGGGACAGGGCGACGACGGATAATCCTGACGGGATCATGTATGGAGTCTTCTCGCTGGTTGGCAAGCCTCGAAAATGCAACGATGAAGCGGGTGCAGTTCTTCTTCTTCGTCCTCTTTCCTTGTCGTGGGGAGACGGAGTCCAAGGTAGCACGGGGGTACTCTCGGCTTGGAATGCGGGCTGAGCGAGTGGGTGTCGGAACGAAAGGGAGCTCGGCGTGGTCGAGTGAATTGGGTCGTGGGAGTTGCACGGCCGAGTCGAGTTCCTCGTCGTCGGAGCGAGGAATTCTTCAGTTGAGGGGGTTGATTGGTCGTCGTCGATGCGGGCAAGGCGGACGGTCGAGAGGGAGATGCAAGGAACGTGGAGGGACGTGGACTTGTTCTTTTGGGGTTCGATACAAGAGTGAGGAAAATACCAATCAAGGTCTTCTTCACTGATCTTCTATCGGGAATTTTTTTGGTGGTGCTTTTTTTTTACTTGTGCAAATCCAGTCTCGGTTCTTTGCAAACTCGGGGTAGAGACTCGAGGAGCGTTGACAATGAACCCGATGGCGAGAGAGTCGGAGATGGCAAGGAGGGGTGTGTGGTTGCAAAGGTCGAAACTGGTCGTCCTTTGTGACTTGGAGGTTTGTTGGTGTGGTGGATGTGGTGAGCTGGAGTCGAGGTAGAGCTTTATTTGGAGGGTCAGTCGTGTCGTGTCGAGGACGGACAGAACAGTCGCCAGATCAAGTCTCTTGGTTCCTTCCTTTTTTTTCCTGGTTCTCTCGGGGGGGGGGGGGGGAGATTAGAGAATGGAAAGACCCTTTATTCGATTAAGTACGAGCAAAGGAGTCAGGAATTTTTGTTTTTTGTTTTTTTTTGTTTGTTTCGGTGGGGGGGGGGGGGGGGGGTGGGAGATTAGAGAATGGAAAGACCCTTTATTCGATTAAGTACGAGCAAAGGAGTCAGGAAGGTTCTGACTTCGCAGGAGGGGGAGAGGGGAGGAGGGAGAGAGGAGGAGGAGAGGGAATGAATGGATTGAGAGGGACGAGGAGGAGGAGGAGGATGAGGGACGGGCAGAAGGGGGAAGAGAGGGTAGGTAAAGGGTTGGAGACGAGCGGAGGAGATGAAAAGGATTGGCAGAGAGGTGCAATGTCACTTTTGGCGTGGGAGCGGCGGGAAAGGTACATGCGGAGGAGAGGGAGAGAGTGAGTGAGAGAGAAAGTGAGTGAGAGAGTGAGAGTGGGAGTGGGAGTGAGTGGGAGTACCCAGTGAGAGTACCCAGTAAGAGTACCTACCTAGTAAGAGTACCGTACCTACCTGGTCAGAGTGCGAGTGGCCCCAGGATGCGAGACCCAGCCGCTCTCATGCAGCAAAGACGCACACCACCACACCACACCATACCACGCTACCTACCTACACTACGGATACTTACTACCCAGAGGTGAATATACGTACCTCAGGCACTACGTATCCGTACATACATACATACAGCGGAGTACCCGTAGAGTGTTTACTATGTAACGCCAGGTAGGTACCTACCCCTAACTGTGCTTGACTCTGGGTCCCTTGAATGCTTGGCAAAACTCACCCGAGGATGCATCCACGTTTAGATGCAGCTTTGGCTTTTTTTTTATATGTTTTATTTATACTGCTTCCTGGACTGTACATAGGAGAGACCCAAGTCAAGCAGCAGATGTGAGGGTGTGTGTGTGTGTGTGTGTGTGTGCGTGTGTGTGTGGATGAGATGGGGCGAGCAGCAGGGGTAGAGAGACACAGGCGAGAGTTGAGAGCGAGCGAGCGAGCTGGGAGCTGAGCTGGGAACCTCCTACGGATACTTCGTATGTACCAGAACTGGGAACTGGGAACTGGGGACTGGGCAGGGGTGCGGGTGCGGTGCGCATGCGGGTGCCAATGCAAAGCCCGCCCAGTGCAAGGCAATTACACGGTACGAATGAATACCTAGCTACACAGAGCACAAAGTATTGTACTCTGTAGGTATAACGATGCACCATGTGGATGGATGATGGAGACGTGTAATTCCCGTGTGCTAAGATGATATCGACAGGGAAGAAGCTCGAGCGAGCCCCGTTGGGAGGTGGGAAAAAAGGGGATGTACCCTCTGCGCAGGCTTTGTGTGGACGGGTACATGCGCGTCTAAAAAAGGGATACGTATCTTTCGGTCCATCTTGCCTGTCCTGTCCTGGCAGGTCGTATGGCCTGCGCGTTGCTGATGCGCTGCGTTTTACCGGCCTTTACTGGCCAGAGAGAGAGGCTTTCCCTGCTGTGGCTTCCAACGGGGCCACCACTACATACCTACTACTGTACATGCTACTACTATGCACGAATACATACATACCTACCTCACCACAGGTATACATAGTAGTTCACCATGGTATCCGTAGTACTTACTGTAGTATGCCTTGCAGACGCAGCAGGCTGGACCGTCGATGGTGTTTTATTCTACAGTACTAGGGCTGGCTGGCTGGCTGGCTGCGGTAATGATGATGATGTACGGCTTAACGATGCATGTCCGCCTAACAATGGCCGCCGCCGGCCGCTGCATTGTTTGATTGTCGCCTCGCCTCGCCTCGCCTCGTCCTGCTGCTCCCCGTCCGGCTCGTCTGGTAATCCTGTCTCCGGAGCCACTGCTGCTGCTGCTGCTGCTACTGCGCTCAGCAAGCCGGATGGATGGATGCCTGTCGACAACGCGCTCCTCTCCCTCCAGTGGACTGGGCCTGGCTGGCCGTCGATTGGATGCATGGCCTTTGAGAGGTACAATCAGTGGTCAGACAGACAGACAGACAGACACGGGTGGTGCGGATACGCCCGGCAGCCCTGTTAGACTTTCTCTCTCCGTACAACTCTGTCCACCGGCCGGCAACCATTAACAATGTGCCGGTTTCTTGCAGTCGTCGCCTGCCGTCATGTTCCCTTGTTCTGCGCCTTGCTAGCTAGCCTCCAACGCCGACCATGGCCACGCGCTATGCTGAGGTACGCCCGAGTCGGCTCTCTCTCTCTCTCTCTCGTTCTTTCTCTTTCTTCCCTTTGTGTGTCTGGGAAAAGACGGTCCGTTTCCACGACAGAACCGTCAGCTCACCACGGCCCGGGGACAGCGTGGCAAAGGAGGCGTCGAGATCCGAGACTCTAGCACCAACGTCCCCCCCCCCCCCCCCCCCCCTTCTCTCTCCCTTTGCGAAAGAAAGAAAGTTGACGAACAAGACAACTCTCTAGCTCTAGCTGTTTCTTTGTTCGTCAGCCTGTTAAGCCTGCAACAGTAACCTCTGCGGGCAAGGGGCCGAGGACGGGTCAAAGGCCCTCCACCGTCTCTCCTCGCGAGATGGTTGGCCGTCCAGGCAGCGGCCAAGGCAGGCAAGCTAGCTGGCTGGTAGTCGCGCCGGCGGGTGGTGATTGGTGCGTTGGCGGCGTGCGGAGGATGATGACTGAGCCGAGTCATGCGCAACGGGAGGGGGAGAGGGCACAGGAGTATCCGTGAATCTGTAATAAACGAAAGCGAGGTGATTTGAACCATGCCGGAATTATTTGTGTATGCTATGCTATGCTGTGCTGTGCTGTGCTGTGGTGAGCAGCCGTACCAGTGCGAGAGACCAGTGGGTGTTCAGAGGGTGGAGACCTCGACGCGTGGAAACAGTACTATGCATATAGTTACATACATGCACACAATGTACGATTACATACCTACGTACAATGTACAGAATAGCGGTTGCATGCGCGAGTGGGACTTGACGGGGGAGGGGTATCCGCCGATTGATTGCCTCGTCTCTCCTCTTTCAGCGCGCATCTCCTGTCTCTCTCTCTCTCTCTCTCGCGCGCCTCGGAACAGGGTGCGGAGATGGAGATGCTCGTACATAAAATGAGAGTGCAATAAAGCTCTCCCTCCTGTTACGGGGGAGAAGGGGGGGGTTTGCTGCGCGTGATAAGCGTGTCTTTGCAAGGGTACTGTTAAAAAGAGGAGCACCCGGCAATAAGAAGCGCGTACGAATACATACACTGTATTAGCACCAGGTATGTGCGCGTAGGTGCGTGTGGTGTCGTGTGCGTGTGGTGTTTTTTTATTTTGTTTTATTATATTTTGATTTTTGACTTTTTGGTGACCAGGGACGGACGGGAAGCAACGCAGCGCTGGCTGTGATTGGCCGACGACGCGGTACGGCTCTTGTAGGGGGGTGCGTGAGCGTGTGTGTCCAGTCCGGGCCCATCCATCCATCCCATGAGAAAGGACGCAGATTACAGATTATTCCTGCGGCGTATCCCTAGACTTGGGAATTACTGCGTATGTAAGCACCTATTGAGCGAACCATGCAGTACCAACCGTACCACTATGTAGTATGCCAGGTCGTCCGGAGGGGCGGGGGCCTATCTCCATTGACGGGGGAACATTTCGTGATGGAAGAGTAAGTAATCAGGAATGAAATGAATACTGGCACGTTCGTGGAGCGTGGAGCAGCAGCCCTTTTTTTTAATTTTTTTATTTTACATTACGCAGAGTATCTGTACCACCCAATACGATGTATAATGTAGACAGACTATCCGTATGCATGTAGCGCTGGGACGGGGCGATGACGACAATGACGCTTCCTCAGCTCCGCCCCCGGGGAATTGGGATAGGCGCAGGTCATGTTATCATGGAGACAAGCGCGATGGAGCAATGTACGAATAAAATAAAATAAAATCAAAAGTAGATAAAATGAAAAAAAAAAAAAAAAAGTCATGACACTGCGTCCGAGACAGCTCCTGGACAATGTGCTGCCGACATTGAGACATGGACATGGACGTTGACATGGACATACATACATTACGCAGTACGTATACGTAGCCCACCATGTGTCGTTGACCCGTATCGTCGACATTGCGCAGCAACTATCGACAGCGAAACATGGGCAATTAACGCAGCACCTTGCCTTGCCTTGCATCTTGCATGGACCAGGCAGGACGTGTGGAAAACAGACGGGGGCGGGCGGGAAGTGCGACATTGAGAAACGGAAAACGGAAATGCAACCGACGACTGTGGCTTTGTTCCTGTTCCTGTCCCTTGTTCCTGTCTGTAGTAGTTTAGTACATGGTAGACCGGCCGAACCGAGCCACATTACGTGCTGGCTGCACTGTCATGTACACTACTCGGTACTACTTCCTGCTCCGCCGCTCGTGCACTCGGGTCGCCTACGTGTCAGGCCTGTCGTGTCAGGCCGGTCGTGTAGCAAGTAGGTAAAGGAATGATTATCGACTCCTGACATAAGCAGCAGCAGCAGCAGCAGCAGCAGCAGATCGTGGGTCCATCACTAATATTGTATACATCGCACGTCTTTCCCACATGGCTCGCAGCCCGGCCGCCCGGGTCGTGGCCACGCACGCCGGCCGTGATCAAGTAAAATATCGAGCGACCGCTTCTTATATCGCGGCTGTTTGTTGTGATGTTTGTCGTCTCGCGAGAAGCCCTCTCTCTAGACCTTCGGATCAGCGGCTTGTTTGTTGACGGTCACCCCCTCTGCCCCGTCACCGCTCGCGCAAAGGAGAGTCCGGGCCTCGCCGGGACGGGCCTCCAAAACACCGCAGCGCAGCAAATCACCATACAACGAACACGGCCACCACCCCCCCCTGCATGCACCTACACACGCACACACACACACACACACACACACACACACACACACACACAGCGCGCATGTCACGTCGAGTGTCAACAAGGACCGCACCGGCCGGCCGTCCGCGCCCCGGTCCACCCACTCAGAGGCCGAGCTTCTAGAAGGAATGGCCGCCGACCGTCCCAGCCTGGTGGGGCCCGACCAATGAGCGACCGATCCATCTTTTTCTCTCACTCACTCTCAGTCTCACTCACTCTCATTCTCACTCTCATTCTCATCTTCATTCCTACTCTCGCTCTCACTCTCACCCACTCTCTCTGCAACGAATCCCTCTTTGCACACCCAAGTAGTCAACGAATGCGCAATAATCGCCGTGACATGCACGCAACATCACGATGCAGGTCGCCATCGGGGCCGCCTAACCCACACCCGTCCCATACCGCGTACCGGTACGCAGGGCAGGGCAGGGCAGGGCACATGCCCAACTGACGACTTCACTACGTGGATACTCGCCGTTTAATCCCTTTGCTTCATCAAGGTGGTGCGAGACAGATACGCGAAACCCACACGTCCACGGCCCATCACGAAAGCCTCGGACGCTCGACAACGGGGGAGGGGGGCCGTCGTGGATGGGACAGGGGGTCGTCCGATGTGTCTGATGTCCAAGGCCTGGTTGTCTGGCGTCTTGTGTTGTCTGGTATCCGATGTCTGAAGGAGTCTGATGTCTTGTGTCTGGCTTTCCCCTTCCACTGCGCCGCCGCGTCTCTTAACTCTGTTGGTTCCCTCTACCGAGATGCGTTTCGTGCGCGTCGAACCCACTGCACACGCACATTCAAATACCACGACACTTTCTATACACACACACACACACACACACACACACACACGTAACCGCGCGCGGCGAAACTCGACACCTCCGGCTCGGCCTCGGGCTTGAGCAAGGGAACGATGCGCCCCCGGGGTTTACCAGACGGGGAGCCCGGCCTAGGTTTTGGATTTTGGATCTTGGGATCTGCCCGCCGCGTCCATCGAGGGCGGCCGGACCCACCTTGATCGTTTTCTGTCTCGGATCGGCTTTACCACGCGCGAACGCGTGCTTCGCGTCCCCTCATCCCAACCCATCCCATCCCATTCCCGTCCTTTTTCCATCCCAGCCCGCGTTCACCGCGTCGAAACCGAGCCTTAAACCCTCTCCGATCCAGCCGAGAGACCCGGGAGCGACAGGAGGCGTAACGCGACCACTTACGAGTCGCATGCACAATGACGGGAGTATATCGAAACCATTCATCATTGCCCTGCGAGGAGAAAGCAGGCCAAACACACCCACCCACCCACACACACTTCCTCCACTGAGTGTGTGTGAGAGAGAGAGAGAGACCTTTTGATGGGCCCATACGCTGTCCGATTGCTTTCCGCCCAATAGACGCCCGCCCTATCATTTACATCCTTCTCTCACTGGCTGAGATTCGCTCTGCAAGGGTGCGACCCCCCGTCCCCAGACAGATGCGCAGGAAATTCAAGAAAGGGAACGGCAGAGCCTGCCAAAGCAAGGCTTGGGGGGGGGCTTGGGGACTTTGGGGCCTTGGACGGCGCCCTGCCAATGCATCCAACATGCACGCCAGAGCAAGGCATACGCATACGCAGATGCATCGTGCATATCATACGGTTCATCATCGTGATTGTTTCTGTTCTTCCGTCTGGGTGATCCGTACCTACGCCCTGCATCTCCCATCTCCCGTCGTCCCGCCTGCCCTCTCTCTTTCCTCAATGCCCCCTAACCCTTTGTCAGGCTCTTCCCGATGGGTGATGATATGGAGCTCCCGGCATCGCATACGCAGACTCTCCCTCAAAGCCAGGTATCCCATCCATACCATGTGCACCCATCCACCATCCAACAACCAACATCCCAGAACCCTGTCCGTAAGTGATCCCAGGGCTGCCGGGGAGGGGGGGGGGGGGGCCTTGCCCGCTTGCTTGGAAGCTCGGCGAATGTACTCCAAGTACCTCGCTGCACTTGCAACGCCCCAAGCACGGCGCAGCTTTGCCGTGTTCCACCGGCGCCAGGTACTTTTGGGTACATCCTCCGTCCGCTTCCTCCATCTCTCTCTCTCTCCCCTTTCGCCCTGTGTGCCACGCCCGCTTCGACGCAAGCTTGATGGAGTCGAAGTCTCCAATCTCCAGATGTCCAAGCCAACGACTATCGTTTGGTCCAGAGGAAGCCATGCGCTAGCTCGGAGAGGCTGGGACGACTCTATACGTGGGCGACGGCGAACACATATATCCAGACGGGCGTCGAAAGGAGTTTGCGTAGGGAGAGACACACGAGACAAAAAAGTTTCGAGGATGGGGGCGGGCGGACCAGCAACGCTTTCCACCATGCTTTGGGTTTTTTTTGGTTTTTTTCTTATTCTTCTTTTTCCTTCTTTCTCCTGTGTCGATGAGCTCCTTTCGGTCCAAAGTGTCTCCACGTCGAGGGAACCCCCAGCCAGCCAGCATTTTTCTGTGTCTCTTCTTCACCCGTCGCCCCATGCGTTGTCCACTCAGCGGCAATTCCGCCAGTTCCAGTCCCATCATCCCTACGGAGTATGTGCGTGCGTGTGTATGTGTCTCCGTATCATATACCCATAACCCATAACCCATACGCGAGCTCCTTTTATCTTGCCGCTCTCACGATTTCTCCATTGCTCCCCTGAACCCCCCTCAAAGGGCAACCCGGGCCAAGGAAACCAGGAACCGACTTGCGCAGCAAGCACATGACACTCCTAGGAATAGCACACAGCCGTCGAAACCAGGAGGCCCGGACAGGAGCACTCGCGCTTTCGGAATTGCCCTCTGCCTCCCTTCTTCCTGCTCGGAACCAAAAGAAAACCATGCCACACGTTTGACAGCCATGCGGGCACCAGGAACACCAGGAACAGGAAAACCCTCCCAGGCCGACCAATCATGACATGCCCGAGCAACCCCCCCGTCACGGACCCCGGCCTCCCGAGCTCTCGGTGGTCGCGAGCCACGCCAAACCGTCCCATCCATTCCATCCACTCCCTCCCCTTCGGAATAAAAAAAAAAAAAAAAGGGGGATATCTCTCCCCCACACCGCGACGGACCAATCACGGCCCCCTTAAGACGCGGGAGCACGCGCAACGTCCAGAGTAAAATGATACATACGTCCAACTAGAGAAAAAAGTGACGGGATCTTCCCAGGTTTCAATTTAAAAATTTCCCAGATGCGTGTCTTTTTCGTGTTTTTTTCTGCCCCTGCGGCTGCGGGAAAAGAAGGCGCGAGACGAGGGGCCTTGAGCAGTTTCCCACACACACACACACAGAGCATTGACGCTTTCAGATGAAGCAAATCTCGCCTCGAGCGTTGATCATAAATCGGTAAAGGAGACAGATGGCGAGATAGAGAGAGAGATGAGGAGGAAACGAGAGGAATCCTCGTCCTGGTCATCCCCCCCCCTCCCCTCGTTGCCGTGCATCTTCAACCATGGCGGTCAGACTCGCAACCGCTCCATCGACCACCAAGGAAGCTGGACAAAAAGAAGGAAATCTACCCAAAACGGAAACGGTTGCAACGAGATCCGTTTTTGGGAGAAGGGGGCGAGAGGAGAGAGGGAGACGACCCCATCCGCAATGGACGGTTTTTGCAACCAACCCCCCCGCCGATGTCTTCCCCTTACTATACGTAGTACTCCGTAGATGTCTTTTTTTCTTTCTCTGATGGCCAGACAACGATGGGCGGGGGGGCCAGCAAAAACCGTCCATCCATCCTCTTCCATGACGAATTCAAACCGGCCTCCACCCCCTTCGACGCCAAGAAGCCACCGCGGGTGCCGGAGCGACGGTGAGAGAAGGCCAAGAGGTGACAACGGGAAAAGCAACAAGGGGAAAAAAGTATCGCGACACCCACCCCCTACCCAGATCTCCGCGTCGAGAATCGCGTGCGCGTGTCGTTCTCGCCCTGTGTAATTTTTCATCTTTTTTTATTTCTTCTTTTTTGTAGGGCCCATGGAACCACGTTCCATCGGGTGGGCGGACTACAAACAGGTTCCTGTCCTACTCAGTCACCCGCATATGTACTCACTCGCGCAGCACACAGACAACGCGCAACCAACGTCACCCCATCGTGTGTGTCTCTCGCTCCGGCTACATGGCACCCCTCGACGACGAGACACCTCCGTCCTTGCTTCGTCTTCGTAGCCGCATGGCTGGGCCCAGCCGACAGGAAACGCTCTCTCTGCCTTGCTTGCTCTCCCCTCCCGGTTTGGAGCAATCGCACATCACACTCCTGAGCGACCAAAGGGAGGGGAAATGTGCTCTAGGCTGGATTGGGAAATAAAAAGAAAAGCAAAAGAAAATAGACAGCTTCATGGTCCAACCCACTCACACATGCCAAAAATATCTACACACACGTAAGAAAAGAGTTCCGTCGTAAACCGGCAGCGGGCCAAGCAGCGTGTCCATGGCTTCGGGAGCGGAGCAGGAATATACCACCACATCCGCCCAACCTAGGAATAGACAATTCAAGGGGGGGGGGACGGACTTGAAAAGGGTCCAAAATGGCACGCACAAGCGCCGATTGCCCAACCACGCCGTCGACTGCGCCATGGAACCGTGGACAGCCGGACGGAGCCCATCCCATCTCACATAGCCCGGCCGATCGCGATCGCCCCGGTGCCTTTTTTTATTTTTTATAAATGTTTTTCTGATTTATTTTTACACTCTGCCAATCCTGTCTTTTTTGCTCCTTCATCGCGAAACCACGCAGCGAACGCCGTCGTAACCACAGTTGACTTACCATTGGTATCGTCCGGCCTTTGGCCCATAAGTCTCGGGGCCCCCATCTCCCGTCCTCCTTTGTTCTGGTAAGAAACACTTTGCCTGTTGCTACTACCTGTGCTCAAAACTGTGTTTTCCCCTTGCGTGCGCGCGTGGGGGGGGCTTCCTTGGAGGCAAAGGAATACACTACTACGTCAACCACCCGTCGCTGGTGTTACGGGATAACTTTTTTTTCCCTCGCAACTCGGGGCCAAGATTGTCCATCCCCCCCCCCGCGAGGGAGAAGAAAAAAAAAAGAGAGGCGAATGATTCAATAGTTTAACCGTCTCCCGGGGTTACGATGCATCCTTTCCCGTCCCGTCCGTCGTCCCCGCGAGACATTTCCCATCCGCAGGGCTCGAAATCGACCTTTCTCCGTCTCATCCGCCATCCTACATGGCCTACGTCAAATACCCCTAAGCGATGAAGCCCTCCGTGAAGAAGCAAGCATGGCAGGTAGGGATTCTTCCCCCGGTGGGACCCCTACGCGCCGGGGGAGTGGGGGAGGGTGCCGGCGACGGTTTCATTGGAGACTGAGACGGCCCGACGCAAGCGCGCGAGAGAGAGAGAGAGAGACAGACCGGCGGAGCTCCACGCGACCGGTGCTTGCTTATCCCCATACTTTGGGCTTCTTCTGCTTCTTCCCCCCCCCCCCCCCCCTTGCCTAGATACCCGGGTTCGCGGGATGACGGGTGGACGGCGGTATGAGGAGGTGGCGCTCGTCACCGCTTCGCGACTCACAAGACACGCACACCTCCTGCGTCTGCAGAGAAACCCTTCCCCCAAAGGGATGGAAGAAGGAAAAAAACCTCCTCCCGCACGGAAGGGAAATTAATATAAAATGTTTCCTCGAGGCCCAACACACCCCGGTGGCCCACATGTCTCGCCCGGGACGCCGGTCTGGACGACCCGCCTGGGCACCTGTCCATTGTGTTTGTCCCCGTCACTGTTGCAGATGATTCAATAGTCGGACTCAGAACCCGTCTCGTCCCGGAGCTCTGCTCCGTCGTCGTCGTCGTCATCCTCCACGTTTCCTTTTTTCTTCTTTTTTTTTTTCCGACACTCGGCTCTCTCATCGACTTCATACCGCCGCAGAGAGAGAGAGAGAGAGAGAGGAGATCTCGATACTGTTTGTGTCCTTCGCGCGTGTGCACGCACATCTACTAATCTCATCCCGCTCGATCCCTCCCCCTCAGGACAGGCGAAAAGACAAGAACACAAAGCCACAGACGTAAACCCCCCCCCCCCCCC
>MU843736.1:0-36670 GCA_030867255.1 Colletotrichum somersetense | reverse complement strand
GTCAATTGGTGCTGGCTGATTGTGACTATATAATGCAGAACAGGGGATAATGATGCAGGTGCATCATTACCGAAGCTTTTGCTTTGTGCCAGAGTCGGTTGCCCTGACCTGCTCGTGACATTCTGCCAGTAATGACTTTTACTTCGACCTGCCAGCTAATTCGCCAGCAAACAGCACCTCTGTTGGACGACTTCAATTGATGGCGAAGATGGATGAGATGGAAGAACAGGGACAAACCTAGCTTCCGCCTTTTGGATATCTGGCCACGGCCATCAAGGTTGCTGGCAAGTAAAGCCATCTCTTGTACTGTCTGTGACCCAAAGCGCCAGGTTTTAAACAAACTTAGTATCAGAGTTCAGAGTTATCGTGTGGCTTATAAGTTAGTAACCCTGTCGCTGCTACGACCTCTAATAATCATCGCCAGTATGTCAAATCACATTAGCGACCCTGTTACGACTAAAGTTCTGGCGCCTAAAGGTCGTTCTCTTATACATCCAGGCCATATTTAAAGTAAATATCAGAATAGCATTCTGACACGATTTGTATGTATAAGTCAGTAACCTAGAAGTCTATTTAATGGCTAGCTTTCAGCCACCTAGACTTAGAGAAAGCAAGCCTTTTATATTAACAGCGCGCATACAGAAGTCTTCATCTGGTCCTTTCAACAGTAAATTTCAGATTAAGCAGTTACACTGCGTTATTCGGTATTCTTTACTGTATCAAGACATTAAGATAGAGCATAGGTTAGAGGTGCTATATACTGGGTTTACGTACTGTAATATCACATTTACTAGGTGAACTACGCTAGACCGCTTATCAGGGTTTAGAGCAACTATATTCACCAATGAACAAGGTATTTACTGTTATACCAGGTAGGTCGAGGTATGGCTAGAGATTTGAAGCTATCATAGCACAGAGAAGTTACTTAAGACCTGTATCCTCTCCCTACATACATTGGTTTAAGAATTCGTCTATAAAGAGGTCTTCTGCAGTTGGACGATCCTCTGGAAGCCAACGCAGGACCTCGCTAACAGAGGCAATAAGTAATTCCTTTTCTTTGCCTTTAAGACATATTTCGAGACTTTTAAATAATTAGTTTGGAAGAGGTGTTACGGCGATCTAGCTGCCTGTAACAGTTAGTAAGGGCTGACTTCTAAACGACAATTATATTCTAGGAACCTATTATTCCTTTAAATGATATCTATCCTCTGAATTACAATACTGACGACATTTTTTTACTTAATTCTAGGAGCCTTTTGGGTGGAGGGCCTAGGAGGGCTGTTATCTCAGCTAGATGCTGCTTATCATCCAGGTGGGCATCTTTTACAGTATGAAAGAGGCGACCACCTTCGAATAAGTCCCACACCTGTTTAGTTTTAGTCAGTGATTTGTATATTAAGTAAGAGATGGGTGACACACTATAACTCTGACAGACTAAATATCTATCTTAGAATCCTAATTGGAGCTAATAATAATCTTAGGTGCTTTATATACACCTGGCATTACGTTTCCGGAATACTTTTGACAAGGTTTACCTAGGTGAGCAGCACTAAAGTCAGAAATAACTGGCGTACTAGATAGGATTGGTATGCTCTAGGAAAGGTATATTGTGTGTTTACCTAGAACCTTGCGAGGCGAAGGGTTTTGAAGCTCGGCGTGTTGGATTTAGGAGAATACTGTAGAGCCTTTAGCCCCAAGAAGGGTATCGTTGGGAGAAACGTCTGATATTGGTTAACAGCAATATGACTTAAAGTACTGACGAGGTATATATCTGTATGAACGACACCAGCCTGGTGAAGAAAGTCTAAACCTAAGAGAATTATAAGCAAGCTTTGCTGTAAGGAATCTGTACTGATACTGTTCCCTGGAAAGTGGTTTTGAAATTCGGTGTAGGTCTGGCCTAGAGAGAGAAGAGGAGGCATTAGCGGTGTCCGGATGGTCTTTGGATTTGAAATCGTTCTAGAACCGTGCGCAATCTTGCCTTGCCAGGGTGTTCCGCATCAATGGATTTAATGTGTTTAGATACTGCCACCTCGTTGCTTGCATTATCCCTGGTAACACATACTGTTGAGGTCCGGGTGGCTCGACCCGGACCCTTTGATTGGCCAGCCTCAGAGCCCTCCACCTCCGTCAACCAGCCCACTATGGCTGGCTGACTTTCTGGCTTCGTCACCTTCGCATCGGAGCAATATACTGCATTATTGCCCTCCCTTTGCGTTACCACATCTCTATACACATACTTTGAGTGTTAACAGGTTGTTCTCTCTGTAAGGGAAGCGACTTTAGGTTAGTAAAACTTAGTAAAAGTGAACAATTAATACACATCGCCTATTATCTACACGTACTTGCTTAAGTCCTGGCAAAGCCAGACGGTTGATTCTGCGCCATATCCAAGCTTTTCGATCACCTTATATCTCGAATTAAAGGTCTCCCCTAGTCGTACAGGTTAGTAACTTTCAGGTTTATAACCCGGGAGAGTTTCCTCTTCTATCGTCTGGCTCGCTGGGATGGCCTTGAAGTCGACACTTGGAGTGAATGAAGCCTGGGCACTCATTGAGCGCACTATCCGTGAACAAGAACAGACAGCGGATCTGCGAAAATATGTTAAAATTCTATAACTTGTGGCACACTAAAAGCAATATTCTCTTGCGACAGCAAGCCGCGAACGCACCCAAGTTGTTAGCATTGTAGTGTGGTTGAAGGATTGATGGGGCAGATTGAAAGGAACGCGAAATGAAGCATCATATGGGAAAACAAAAGATCCGAGACTATAGACCTCCTTTGCGAGTAACAAGACTAACGTCGACTGTGGAGACGCAACAATATTTATCTAAGCTTATTTTTCTGTCAAAGTCCATACCAAGCTCAAGACACAGAATTCTACCCACGACCAAGACAGGCACATAGCAAGGGTTGGCACAGGAGACCTCGCTGCCACCCGTCACCCAAAGAATGCCGCACCGGCACTCCTTAACATGGGTAACGAATCTTCAAAGGCGTGAAGGCCTGCTTCGTCCAGGTCCTGAAAGAAAGAAGGTTGTATCTACGTCCAGCAGGGTGGCGACACCCTAGTCCGGTATAAGGTCACGGTAGACTGTAGCTTGTAAAGGGCTGTGAATGATGACGCTATAGCCGGCGTCATGCAACTGGGCGATGACGGCGCACATTTGCGTCTCTGAGGTCTCTCTGACCTGAGAAGGGACCAGCAACGTGACTAGCGCCTATTCGTGCTCCGTGGAAACAACATTTGCTGGCGCTGCGGGCATCATGACAATGTTGAGGCACAGTCGTCCGTCAAAGAAGACAATCTGAGCCCTGAAAACTCTGCACTCTTGGAACCCCTGTCCCACCACTGTTCGTCCATGTACAGCGCTTCCGGACGGTCGTCGTTGGGACCGTGCAACCATTCCGGCAATACACCCATGACCATGCCGGGCCACTTGCTGACGGGGGACACCTCTTGCATGAAAAGCGGCCCGCGCGGAAGGACGCGCTTACAGACATTTCGCAGCGTGTCTTGGATAGGTATTGTGGCGTGAAGGACGTTTGTGGCAATGACGAGATCGTAAATCTCCAGGTCGGCCACCAAGCCCTGCTCGGCTGGGTCATACAAAATGTCCGGCACGTGCAAATCGATGCCGGTGTACCTGGAATCGCTGTTAGGCAGGCGGGAAAAAGCCTGGGGATATGTCGGTGTAGTTTCAGAAGAGATACATGTGTTCGCCGTATGCGGACTGCAGAGCCGGCAAGGCCATGGCTGTGGTGCCGCCTGTGCCGGCGCGACGATCTCGAGCACTCGCAGGTTGGGTTCCTTGTGGGCTTAGGTTCTAGGAAGGCTGTCATCTCCGTCAGCTGAATGCTGTCGGAAACGTTGTGCAGCAGCTTCCGTTCAGGACATCAAGACCGTCGCTGGTGCCACGTATGAGGTCTTTGTTGGCCTTGATGATTCTGCCGAGCGCCTCGGCGGCCGCGCTCGTTGCGCTTTCCTTGAGCTGCAAGTATAGCGTTTCCATGACCTTCCAGCGGCCGCCGTCTTCTCGAAGAATTTGACTGTATTCCACCTCAAACAGACCATCAAGTTGCGCCCTGGCGGCCATTCTGTCGTCGATGCCGAGTAGAGCGCTGTATGTTTCTGGACTGCTTCAATATCTTGCATATGCTCTGCCACTTTGATAGCGCTCAGCGCAAGGTATCGGTCCAGTATCTTAAAGTATAACCGGGGAGACCAGCTCCTCAACGTTGGCCAAGTCAACGCCCGGCTTCCACTCAAGCTGGACGGCACCGTAGGGGAATCTGGCCCCGCTGCTACCGCTTCGACTCTCGGCCCTGGTGTCGTTTTTTCCACCATGATCAAAAGGAAGACGTTGGCTTGAACAGCAACCTGCCCGTCAGAGATGACTGTCAAGTCGCCCCGGTAGGCATTCCGCCTGCGTTCGGTGGCGCACACGTGAATGGCCATGTCTTGTGTCTCGGGAGGCCGGCAATAGAGCTCATCAATATAGCTGGGCACAACTACATTGGCGAGATTACTTGTCAGGGCACTGCGCAATGAAAGAACGAGTGCCTGGGCCAGGGAGTCCAGTGCGACAGGATAGACAGGGCAGTACGACTTGGCGAGGCGAACAACAATGGCTATAACCGCCGCAATCTCCGGCGCCGCTGGGTGAGCCGGGATGTTGGCGAGGCCTTAGAACCAGGGCCGGCAGTCCAAGACTGAAGCGCGGAACTTGCGGTATCACCCCTCCTTAGAAACAAACCTCTGGAGTGGCCGTAAGTCTTCTGGCGGAGAATCCGACTCAAATTCCGAGCCAGCACAAACCTGACTAAAGACGGGCTTGACCCACGAGTTAGCGCCACTGCCATCGGGTGCTTTTCGATAGCTGGGCATGCTGAAAGCTATAACACGAATCGTCAAGCGACTTTGTGAGCGCCACCTTATCCAGCCGTGTGACAAGCTCGACCGGAGAGTCGTGTTCCAAAGCCAAGTAAAAAGCCCGCGATGGGAGAATTTTCGCAACTGATAGTCATTTGAGAGGCAACTCTCAGCCCACTACAGCAATCCTTGGCAAGGTACAAGGATACCCCGTAATCAAAGAAAAGATCCAAATTGTCTATATGAACTACAATCGCTCGAGTTCCCAAACATCCCATCTTGTTCCTAACCACCTTGTGTGCTGCGCCTTCACTTTGCGCCCCGGTCACATAATCTATACCCCTTGTTCCTCTAGTCCCTGACACTTAGGTGCAAGTAAGATCCGCTGTTTTTTTGTCAAAAGAGCAGCGTGTTGGGTCATAAGTAGTGCCAAGCTATTTATATTTAGCCAAACTGTGTAATAACATCTAGGTAAAGTATTAAACACTTACGTTAAGTGAGCCACCGTCGCCATTAGTGAAGAATTGATTTGGCGCCTCGAGGAACATGCAGTCATACCTATTGTTTATAGAATTAGACAGTTTGCTTTAGTAATAGATATAGGATGTATGACATACGTCTCTGAGTTTAGCGCTGAAGAGACATCGATCTGTGCCAAATCACTAAAGCCAGCTGGGTTTGCCAGGCGGTAGCCTAAACTGTAGCAGGCAGCGGCAGGAAACTTGTTATAATCAGGGTTCCGCTTCCACATCTCCTCTGTTTGGGTTGTAGTAAACGTCTTGCGGGCCTATGCTTTTGTAAGAATTGAATAGTTCGATGCCAAGTGTTGTAGCTTATGTAGGTTACTTACTTTGCTAAAATCTGTAATCCCATCGAGAGCCTTTAACGCAAGCCCAAAAGCCGCCGCCGTTACAAGTATAACGCTCCCTGCCACTATAACAGCAGCGATTTCTGCTTGTCTCACTTGCAAACTGGAAACTTCTTCAGATGTTGCTCTAGTCACCAAATCTCCCTTGAGAGAAGGAAGGGATAATCCAGAGCTATCTCGCTTGCCGGCGGATTTTTCCCCGTCAACTAGTACATCGGTCTGAAAAGCAGGGATATTTTTATTGGGGGGGATGTCAGACGCATTCTGACGCCGGATGATCTTGTTGCTGTTAACAGTGTATTTCAACACAAAAAGGACTTTTGTAATAGGATGGACATACGTTATGCTCAGGTTCCCGTCGCTCAAGGTACGTGACAACATTGGAAGAGGCGCCCTGTAATGATGGGCGGGCGGCGACAAGAGCGGCACCGCCGATGCAGCAAGCGTAGAGACTCAGGCGCATTTTGACAAGTAGAATGGTTATAAGAGTACTAGAAAATAAACGAGTGAATGCTGAGACGGGATATGAAGAAGTGTTGAGGCGAAATGATAAAGCGGTGGAGTTAGCAAAAAGAGAGTGAACTAGAGAAGCTATTTAAGTTCGTCCGAAGTGACGATGGTTGAGATGATGGTTTCCATAAGAGCGCTTAAGGGCGCTACCTAAAACCGAGCCCTGTATCTTGGGGTTGGCTCTTCTTTTTGTTACAAGGATATCCAATGTTGGTTGTGGGGGCTTTTCCGACAAGAGTTGTAGCAAAAAGCGTCAAGTGCTCGGATTGACTCGCCCTCCGGATGACCTAGGACTAGGTGTTGTCGGTTTATTCGATCTATGGAAGCAGGATCGGCTATCGCCGACAAATGATCTACAGGTGTCACAGAGGCACTTTGAGGTCTGGAGAGACAATAAGAAAACGGCTTAGTTGACTATCTACCTACGTGTGAGGGGACGGAAGACCACCGGAAATGATCCTCACACAATACCGGTGAAGCCATAGCGACAAGTAGGTAAAAGGGCTTGGTTAAATAGTGGATGATTGACAAGGCGGACCAACTGCTAGTAACGCAAGGGTGTTCTTACACGGGGTACCGATTAACAATAATCGCTCAGTTAATAGGTAGGGGGCGGGTGGGGCAAGATCTTTATCGGGCTTGGGTTCCATAGGGGGTCATTTAGGGCAACTACTACGTAGTTATTAAACTACCCCGGGTAAGTAAGTCTGCGGTCAGAGAGAGGTTTCAGTACGGAGGAGCCCGTCAATAGTCCATGCGGAGAATGCGAAGCCCACCCCATGTATCCAGACCCACTCTGACCATACTCCAGCCAATTAGAGCAACTAGATTGATACCCTTTCTTTTTCTCAACCAGGGCCCCAGTAACCGTAAGAGTGATCAGACAAGCTGATAATGTCCCCCCATGTCCACCCGAGAGTACCGTGCGCGTGTGGTCTGTGCAGAGTCAACCGAAATCCAGCGTTTGATTTAATCCTATAGAGCCCTTTACTGTGTGTGGGTACATAGGTCCACTATCACATGAAGTTTATCGCAGTTATCGTGCACGGTACTCTCGGGTGGACATGGGGGGTATATTATCAGCTTATGTGTAGACTCTCTTATATTATATTACCTTGTTACAACTATAGAATAGATCTAGAGATAAAGGAAGAATAAGGGGCTATTCATACTTATTTCCTAAGTGTTTCTAGTAGTAAGGAAGATCAGAAGTAGGCAGGTTCAGTTCCCAGCGACCTTTGTGCCGTACCACTTAGCGACAGGTCGATTGGCGGCCTGGCCGCAGCGCAACGCTTACACTGACACGGCGGCCGCAAAGTCGTTAGTCAGGACCAGGTGCACGCCCGAGTAGAAGTATGGGTCAAGAAAGTGAGGGGCGTCGCTGATAACATGAAAGCACGGGCTGGCATGAGCCAACGCGCTGTAGGTCAAGTCCAATGCTTGCCTCACTTCCGACACCATCTCGGCGTCGGACAGCATGTCTATGATCTGCGGCGCCAGCTTAAGATGCTCCTGATAAAATTGTGGACCTGCTAGCCCGAGCTACTTTTTTTTTTTTTGGCTGAGAAACGGTCCTGGCCCTCGACAATGCCGACCGACAAGGTGCTGTTGTGCAGGAGAATGGCCTAGCCGAAGCCGCTCGTATCCTCGAGCACCTTGAAGAAGGGCGAGTTCTCGTTAGGATAACCCGGATCTAAGGGCTTGCCCCTCTGCCAGTACCGCCAGTTGACGAGGCTTTGCCCTCGTTGTCCTCAGCAGGGGACATGACATAAGGCTTGGATATGTCGTCGTAAGAATACCGGCGAACGGATTTGGTGGAGTTGTACAGCATGAAATGAGGAAGAATACCAAAGCCGATGGATGGGAGAGGAATGCATCATTAAACGGGCCCCCACCAGTATTGAGGAACACCATCGCGAAGTTGATGTGGCTCTTGGGGCACTTTGTTGACGGGATCCCGTTGTGCCCGCTGGCGCTAATAAACTACTCAAGTCAAACTTCACGGTGCCCTTAGTGCCATCGTGTTAGTGTAACTCGTCAGCCTATACAGGCCGGTCCGGATTGGCATTATGCGCTGGTCCTGTCTCTCTCTTGGCTCTTAAACTCCTTTACCTACCTTATGACTACCAAGAAGTAATCTCGTATTTTTCTAACATATCTACATATATTTTCCCTAGTTTTATATAGCATAATGACAAAGTCTGAATAATGTAATCTTTATGCAATCTACCTATAGGCCCATCTAACTAGGTACAGTATGGTCTTTAGACTTTACTTACAGTGAATTAACGTCAAGCTCGGGATGTTTGCGGCGGCGGAACAGCAGCTGGGTGGCGGGGTTTGTATGTAGGGAGAAGCCATGGATAACAGGCGTCGTGTCGGTGCCAGGGGCGAGCTTCCAGTCGTACTGGAGCAGCAGATGGCAGAGTACAATCTTGATCTCGTTGGCGGCAAAGAAACGACCGGGGCAGGCGTGGTCGCCGTAGCCAAAGGCCATATGCTCGGGTGACGTCGAGACAAGGTGCGCCCGCGGCTCGAGGCCCGGCGTCTCGCGCCACCGGAGGAAGCGCCGTGGGTCGTACGTCTCAGGGTCCTTATGGATCGCCGGGTCCAACATAGGTCCCCACATGTCAACCTCCAACCGGTCACCAGGCCGAAACTCTAATCCGTTGGACAGCTTTAGCGGGGCTTTGACCAAGCGGCGCAATACGACTGTAAACAAGGGTTCTTGGTCAGTATGCCAGATCAAGACAGCGGGGACCAGGCGTGTAGACGACAAAAGCGCTTACCTGAAAATAGCGGCTTGAGCCGCTGGCTCTCCTTGATGACGCTGTCCATGAGTTTCATGTTAAATAAGGCCGTTTTCTTCCAACCCTCGGCGCGCAGCATGGTGATGACCTCGGCACGGAGCTCGGAGACGAGCTCGGGGCGGCAAGCCAGGTCGAGGACAGTGCGGCTGATGAGGTCGGTAGTGGTGTGAATGGCGGCGATAGACATGCCGAGCTGGACGAGGACCGGGTCGTGCGGCTCGCCCTTGGCCTCGTCCTCGATCCACTGGATGGCATCGTCATAGCGGGGGACGGGCTCGCCGCGCGCCACCGCCTCGTCCTTGAGCTGCCGCCGCTTCTCGATGATCGGTTTGATCAAGGCGTTGGCCTTGGCAATATAGGCCCTCAGCTCCTGCACTCCTGGCATGAACCAATGTACCAGCGGCCGGAGTACCGGTGGCACTAAGTTCATTTTGAATGCCTCTCTGAAGACAGAGACGGTGTACGTCTTGGCTATATGGAGCCAATCTTCGTTGCGACACAAATCCTCGCCGAGAAAAACGCGTGACGACGCCCGAGCGATCACGTCCAGCATGATCTCATGCAGGTTGAATGTCTGCCATTCTATGATTGCAGCATCAGCGATACCTCTTGCACCAGAAGACTTGGTCATATATCGCCAGAGCTTATGTACGTACCACTCAACTCGCCCAAGTGTGTCAAGAGGGCAGAGTTGGTTTCATGGGCTACCGGCTGGGTGACCTTGGCTGTACGCGCAAGTCATCAGCCCTCGTTCTCTGTGGTCAAGACCCAATGCTGGTGTCACTTACTTAGCGATTTGGTCAAGGATTTGCGAGCGACAGCGACTATTAAGCTGTGGTTCCTAATGCCAGAGGACATCCCTTCAAAACCAGGGATACCTTTGTGAAAATCCTGTTATGTCTTAGCCGGAGGCCTTCTGGCTAAGTAGGTTGGCGCTGAGGGCACAAATACCTTTTGCATCGTATCCACAAAAGACACATCCGGGCTGTTGCGAATCTCGTTTCCAAGTTCAGGCGGCAGGATGGTCACGGGTCCCATGTTGGCAATTATCCGGAATGGCTTGCCCGGAAAGAGGGCCCGAGCACGATTGAAGAAGTCCCCTGATTTATGGAAGAATTCGGTCTTGGAACCCTTCTGTCAGTACTGTCGGTCTCTTGGGCACCAGAAAGAAAGGGGGGGGGGGGCAACCTTGATATTCCAAGAACTTTGCAGAATTGACTTGGGGGGATTCACGAGAGGCACATTCTTCAAGTGAGACTGGGAGTCACTGAAGGCCACCAACGTCAAGGCGACGATGAAAAGGGCGATGGCGAGAGGTATGGGCTTCACCAACTCTTCGAAAACCCATTGCCGGAATTCCGGGGCGGTGTGGCCCAGGGGCACGTGTGAGGGCGCCGACATGTTGGCTAGTGATGACAGATAGATACACAGACGGCGAGAGCAGCAGGGAGAAAAGGAGTCGTCGTGATGAGTATACAAAAGAGGAAGCAGCTGATGGTGGCTCCAAGAAAAGGCAATAGGTAGAGACGAATACAGTGTCTTCCAAGAACTCTATTCTCTATACATGTATTTATAC
Organism: Colletotrichum somersetense; assembly: GCA_030867255.1. Lineage (NCBI taxonomy): Eukaryota > Fungi > Ascomycota > Sordariomycetes > Glomerellales > Glomerellaceae > Colletotrichum > Colletotrichum somersetense. Next base: position 26,033 of record MU843736.1, on the reverse strand, counting down.
TAGCAAGAAGTGTGAAGTTTGCGGGTGGGCCTCGGTGTCCGTTGAAAGTCCGACCTAGCCAGGATATAGTGGCTCTACTTCAGTCCTGAACCTGTATCCTGGTTATAGCTGTGAGTAGTCTATATCGCGGGCTAACACTACAAAACCAGCGCTGTGCACTGCGTAAAGGTTTGGTGAGGGATTTTACAGCAGCCAGGTTTCACAATTCAAGACACACTCGTAATTACTAATGTTTAATAATAGGTTTAATAACAAGTTTAACGTCTCCCGTGACCGCTGGGTTGCTGTCTAAACTCCCCCTACCCAGATACCAAGGATCGCCCTGGTGTTACAAGGAAACGGCACGGACGACGTCACTTTTCCGATTACTAAGCGGGGATCCGCGTGATTAGGGGACACTTGAAGCAGTACCTGTGGAGCTGGAGGGACGACGCAATGCAAAGTGAGGGCAATAACGTGGCATTTTACACCGATACGAAGGTGACAAAGGGGAGAAGATCAGCCAGCAATAGTGGGCTGGTGACGAAGGTGAAGAGCTACGAGGCTGGCCAATCAGAGGGTGCTGGTGGACCCACCGGACTTCAGCAGTACCTATCGGACCCATGCCTGGCCGCCACTACGTACCTGCCGACTCCACTAACAAAGAAACAAAGTCTACGCCGTTGGCGATTGCAGGCATAATGAGCCGCGCCAGTTTGTGAGCGGCACTGCGTGGGCCTGCATCCCCCTTTTGGCCCCTCGGGCTACTCTTGTTGCTGGTAATTAACCAATCGCCGTCGTGGTTTGCTTGAGTCACCCATGACAAGTCCTTTAACCCGACAAGACGTTTGCTTCCCGTAAGCTACTACATCTGCCACAGCAAGCCAAACGACTCGCAGAGGGACATACCAAATAATCTAACCATTGATAACAGACAAGATCTATTATTACTTTCTTTTTCGGCATGCTTTCAATAAAATCCATGGGATCCTTCAAGTCAGTAAAACTGAAACTTATCCAGCACGTCCAGGTCCTTGTAGATCGCCAGGTTTAACATAGGTCCCTATGTGTTAAACATTTAGCATGCGTCCGCCCTATTAACGATGGAAACCAGTGAACCGTGGACAAAACTTATTTGCCTCTCGGACACGCCGGGCTGACAGGCCGGGCGGTTGCACGATGGATGGTAAACGGTGGCGCTCGCCAAGCGGTACATAGCTATAGGCCAACTTATAATGCATTTGTCGGGATGCCACGCATCCATAGATCAATCGTGGAATTGGCCCGAGCTCCGTCCTAACGTGACGGCCCTCGACCGTTGCCTACATCCAACGATACTGCGGCTGCGGTGACGACTTCACCCTCTTCTTGTTCTTCAGGCAACAGTAGATATCATCAAGAGACTGCTGCCTACCCTGACGAAAGGCTTATTCCATAAATGTGGAGCCTGCGATACCAACAACAATCTCTTCCTATACTTCTAATGTTTTGTCTTCAATACACCAATTATTATCGGTCCTTATTTGAACTTCAACCCAAGTCTAGAGGTGGAATACCGATTTGTATAGGAAAATAAGAAATCTGGCAGAATCTAGGCAAAAAGAGGTCACTTTAAGGTGAGGTACGTGGCCAAGTCCGATAACTTTAGAGTTCTGTAACGTAGAACTGTAGAACTGTAATTATGATGTATCCTCCTGTTTAAGGCCTAGTGTGACATGATTTGAGTTTGAATGGTACTTGTGGCTAGTGCTTGGTCCGTGATATCGGTCCTTATTCGAACTTGCAAGAGTTATCGGAGTTGCCGATCAGGCTCTAAGTTGTTTACTGTGTCAAACTTAGAGGTGCATAACTACTATAGCAGCAGTCGCAGCACTGCCGGTTCTGGCAGCGGCGGCAGGAACTAATTGCTGATTTGTAAGGTACTAAAGTTGACTGTCTTCTAGTGGTGCGTTTTCCTCCTGCTTTTTGTAGCAGTCGGGTTCTCCCTTGTTGCCGCTATCTACGCCGCTGTTTCTGGCGTGGCCGTGTCTTGGGGCACATGGCTGTTAGCAAAAGTCGGTTTCAGAGAGGAGCGACGCCACGCTAATGTCGGCCTGGGAGCCTCTCCCATCGCGCCAAAGGTGGCTGCAAACATTAAGCCGTTAGTTAAGCACCCCGTCAACATTATTGCCGTGGTGGATTGGTCCAGCTACGCCTCGCAGGCGCTTCTTGACCCAGTGCCTGGGTATGACGATGCAAACGGCATGTCCCTGATGGCTGAGTTGGATTCCACGACCGCGGCGCTCTGCGAGAGGCAGAGGGTCACTAACAAGCAGTGGACCAAGGACGTCCAGGAGCGGAAAGTGGCAAATTAAGGTCTCATGACGCAACTTCGTGATTTGAAGACAGACGCCTGGTTCGCAGCAGAGTCATGGCAACTGACTTATCTCATGCCGCTATGGTTTTACAAGTCTGCGCGGTGTACCATACATGGCCAACTCTTGGCTAGAAAAAGTCAGGCAGTGCATATGATCAGGACACCAATTGATCTTTGGGCACAGAGGGTCGCTGATGACGATGGCAGCCTGCTGGACCTAACCCCGGCCGAGGCCCGCAATGTTTGCCAGTACTTGGAGGGCTTGGAGACCAGGCAAATGGAACAACGGCTTCTGGAAGGCAAGGCGGAAATGGAACAGCAGACAATCGAGCTACAGCGTGGATTAGTGCTAGCCAAGGACTGGTAACAAGGTCTGCGAATGGCTCGCAATGTGGCCAACAACCTCACCCTAGAGACCAGATTTATCCGTCCCAGTCTGAAGAACAACCTTAAAGAGATGAGGTTCATTGGGGAAGGGATGCTTCAGACTCTCCAGTCTGCCAAGAAACGCGAAATTGATGATATGACAGTAGATCGGGTGCTGGGCTGGTTAGGCTGGTTTATTGCAACGCTAGAGAAGTGGGAGATAGATGAGGGCGAAGTGGACAAGCCTAAGCAGCAGCAAGGTAAGAGGGGAAGGTGGTTTGGATAAGACAGGAGAAGTATGTGTCAGTGGCAGTAGTAGGCGAAACACGCCGAAAAAGAGAGAGAGAGAGAGAGAGAGAGAGATGTTGGTAAATGTGTATGCGTGTGTGTGTGTGTGTCTGTGTGTGTGTGTGTGTGTGTGTGTGTGTAGTGGATGGAGGCTGTACGACATCTGCACGAGACTGAACGACGTGTTGTTGAAGTATTACTTGCACATATCGGGACAACAGTCTTCGTGCAATTACATGCGTGCTGTGTGTTTCCTCAATAACGCATTAATCGCGCAATGGGGGCATTGTCTTGAGGGCAAATTCGTTACATGTGTCATTGGCTTCATGCCTGGCGTCCTCGTCAGGTGTGCACCTGGTGTGAGCGTTCCACTTTGGATCGCTGTAGGTTGTTAATTGTTAAACATGTCCTGAGCCTGGATTACCTCCTGACACTAAACGCCTTCCTCCAGTTCCAGGAATATTAACCCATCTACGATGGGCACCCCTCTTCCAACCCGTGCAACATCTCCAAGAAGAAAATGCTTACATGTACAGGAGTGTCACGTTACAATAGGGCAATCAGATTAAAATACATTGAATTCTCGTTTGGAACGAATTTTTTCGATATCGAATTTGCATAATATCAAATTTTCTACACGCCGGATTTTCTACACATCAAACATTTACCGTCTAAGTAGAGCCCCGCTTCTCATGCGTTAACATTTCTCAAGCAATCTGCACCGAGGTAAACGCATCTATACAGATACAGCAATTCCCCCTGGTACTGTCAAATTATCCTATTCATGAGTAGCTGGCACTGCAAACTCCGTCTCGGCTGTCATAGTCATTAGCGACGGGGACAGCAGTGGTATTCACGATGGTCCGGCGCTTCTGGACCCTGATGTGGTCGATCTCTGTGAGGATGAACGTGCGCAGGTCCAAGGCAAGCACTTGTGATTCCAGTCAATCCGCTTCACGTTTCTAATGGCCACCGTCGCCAACGTCTCAACAACGAACTCGGCCACGTTCCGGTCGGCAGGGCTGGGAACTCCCCTCTTGGCAGACTTTGTTGTCGAATCGAGGCGACTTTCGAATCATGCCATTGGCTATGGGGACTTGAGGCGACGCAAGACGTGAACTAACCCAAGAGTGGTTGCTTCTTGGACGCGTGTGAATCGGGACCTGAGGCAAACAGAGGGCATTGTCAGCAAGGGTTCTGGTCAGCGCCGGGGGGTAGTTCCTACGCAAAAGTGGCTCCGGGAATTCCCAGGATCTCACAGGGAGGCGAGTGGCGTGCCCGTCTTGTCGACGGGCTCGCTGATGATTGCCCTGATGGATTCCAGCACCTCAGGCAGGCAAACACTGCCGCGTAACGATATGCGGCACCCCGCGCATGCTCATCCAAGTATGCGAGGGCGATATTCCCTCACTTTACTATTATGTCCTTGCTGCCGGGTACCCGACACTGCTTTGTCCCGGCCCGGCCCGGCCCGCGTCGGCCTTGGTGGTTGAGTTGCGGCGGCAGGATGTGTTTGAAAGGACCGTTGCGGGGGTGAAAACGCGGGCGATATCAATGGTGGTAGGACTAGCTAGCTAGCTAGCCAGCTTTGGGAACAAGAACAAAGACATGTCCAGAGGAGAAGAAGAAGAAGAAACGGAGGTTGAGAAGATGGGGAAAGGACGACGTGGGCCACAGTACAGGCGTGTAATTAATGGCATCCCTCCTTCCTGTTATAGCAACTGCCCTCAGAGTTATCCACTGCATCATCTGCAATCAAGCAATTGTGCTAAATACACAGCACCCCGCGCTGGCATAAGGACATCTGTGCTGAAACTCCACATCCGGCTGCCGACCTATCCTTCACCCAGCCGCACCTCTTGTCCATCATCTGTCGCGCTCCTGATCTAGTCCTTCGTCATCAACCTCTACCAAATACCCAAACAGACACATATGCAGCAGCTCCATCCGTCCACAAAGCCAATCAAGCAATGGAATGCCCGTCATAGATGTCTCGGTCTCAGCAAAGCTCACGCGCTCCTCAACATGTATATCTCGGTGTAATGATCGGTGCGGTACGAGGCTGTAGACAGAGCTCCCTTCAAAACCACCGTCGCCTTCGGAAGCGCTGCCGCGGTATAGAAAGATGGGAGGGTGCTGGCACTGGAGCTGCTGGGTGTCTTCGGAGGGTTGGCGCACATGCGGGAGCTCTGCCTCGGCATCCCATGGATGGGGTAACAGTGTGGTTGGAACGGTTGGGTCGAAGCGAACGTTATCGATCATGGTAAGCCGCTAGTTTAACGCCGACTCGATATCGCTACCTGTTGGCGCATGCATGTTAGCGACGGTGCCTAGGGACAACGACCAAAAAAAGGCGAAGCTGCTTGCTCACTTTTCATCGACGCCAGCTCGATTGAGGCTTGCGCGCCACGCTTACGCTAACCCGATAAGTGTTCATGGTACCGGTTGAGGAATGAGGAACGATACGACGCGGACATTGTCTCTATGTCGGGGTGTCTCACATGCAGGGAAGAAGCGGAGGACTACGGATAGAAGGACCTAAGATCACCAGGCTTCACCAAAGAAACAAGCTGAGCATAGCCACTCCCACCACGGACGTGGCGCTGGCAGTTGGATGCCTCGGTTGTTGTCATAATCATTGTACACGCGCGACTGTTGCTACGTAGTAGGACATAACGCACCCCTCGGTGGACACGTAATAATCATGATTATCATTGCCTATTCATTATTCTCTTATGTGAGTCATACTTGCCGAAACAGCCAAAAAATACTGGATTTAGATTCTCTGTCCTTGCCGCGGTATACACCGTAAATGCGTACCACCGTATTTGACTGCCCAGACTTGGTGGCCATTCAGAGCTTTGGGGAGTATATCATAAGATTGGTTTGCACCTAGCTTGAAACGACCGGGTCGGGTCGTCGTCGCTAAGGAAGAGGCCCAGGAGGTAGGCTGTGAGTTCTGTGGGCACTTTGTCTCTGGCGACATCAAGTTATTTGAAGCTTGGGATGATTCGACGGGTGTTGTGTTACGATAACTTATGATGGTTCTTTGAATATTTGATGGCAGCCATGAGAGAATAATTCATAACTTCCAAGGATTCGCGCGTGATGGAAATTAAATTCATCTTCATTGCAACCTACTTAGACGACGTATACAACTGTGTCCAACCGACATCAAGACAAAGGTGCAAGAGCTTGCACAGCGCACTCTACGCCACTTCAAAGAGTTTCTGTCATGCAGAATACAAACAAGCAAGCATAAATTACAACAAATAACCAGGCAACCTTGAAAATGAGCACTGTGTACTGAAATAGACGCAGTTCACTTCATCGGCCGCTCTGAGGTGGCAGGTCAGGAAAGTCAGGCATTATTTGCTCCCCTCTCTTACTCGATCCGGCACCTTGGTCTGAGACGACAACTTCAGACGATTCTTTTTCGTTAATTGTCTCCCTTCTCTCTGGTCTCCATGTCCAATCATTACAGCTCTGTTTCCACGACTATTTCCTCGCCAACAATACACGCCCCATCTATAACTTCACTACGCCGACGAAGGCCGATGCCTCGCCGAAGTCAAAGTCCGCCACCAGTAAGGTGAGCTCCCAAGTCGGCCTCCTTCGCACCAGTCTCCCCTCCCACATGACGCGTTTAGCACGGCCTAGTCCCCGATGCTGACCAAGGGAAACCCGGCTCGCTACTTCTACCCATCGTCAACAGACGCTCATCTCGTCTCTTTTTTCCACCTCTGCTAATCTAATTTTCCCGTTCCCACAACGTTAAACTCGTCCCGATTGTCCTAACTACTTAGCTTTGGTGGCTTTCTGCTGATAGGGCTCTCCAAGTCCCTGTCCTCTTAGGACCGCAAAGATCGGGTTGCATCCTAGAATAGCCATGTGGCGCTAGTTAAGGACAAACAGGGCCTTCGCTTCCTATAATTTTTTTCCTGCGATAATTTAGGCTGGCTCATAACAGGCCATTGCTGTTTAAGGTTATTTTCCTACCTATTCGAACCCGGCTTCACCAAGTTCACTAAAGTTGGATAGTTACCCTAGGTCTTTGAGCATGGCGTATATTTTACTAAACATTACTTGGTTTATGATATATTCGAGTATTATGGATGCAACCACTGCGAACAGCTCTAGTCGTGTCCTTAGCGACGGGTTGCAGAGCGTGCAGATACACATTCGCGCGTGGGTTCTTACGCCTGGGTGCGTGTATACCTGCATTCGGTGTCACTCTTCTGTCCGCGATAATTTAATCGAGGAATAGGGGCTCTATTGCGACGGCTGGATTGAAACCCTAAGGCAATGGATAATCGAGTGGTTTTAAAGTTCGTCGTAATGATTCGTATTCAATTGAGTGTGTTGCTCACCGTAATTAGATCTTCCACCAAACAGTGCAGCCCATGCGCTGCCCAATCCTATAGTGTCGGTATCTCAACCCGTGCCCGACGCCTTTGTAGTCAAAAGAATTCATGTCCCTTTCGCAAGTTACCCTGCATTCTGTTCCAGAAAACACCGATGTTCTAGATGCAACGTGCTAATGCCTTATAGCCTACAAGACATTGTATAGCGCTGTCACTTTCTAGGTTCGAGGGACACATCCAATAAAACCAGAGACTCCACCAGACTTGCAGGTATTAGAGGAGGGGGCTTGATCTACAACTTTCCGTCCAGTTGGGAATTCAGTAAATCCGTCACACCCTGCCCCTTTATTCGCATCCCGTTGAATGTTATTGCACTATAAGACATGATTAGTTATGTATAGGCAGAAAAGTGTTTCTAGCTCTGTTGGGACATAGGAGCTTACACAAAAGGCGTCTAAGAATCGGTCTTTACATGTGCCACTGGGGTCTTCTGTACCACTATTACAGCAGACGTCGGCAATAACTAGGCTAGCTAGGAGATACAGAAAGGTGAAAAGAACTGTTGAGGCGTGCATGGTAGTGGTATAAAAAGTAAAGCACAAAGAGTAAAACCTTGTATTGAAGTTAGAATTTTGGCTTGGAAAGACAGCCTGGTAGTAAACACTTCCACAAAGGTGACGACAAGTCTTTATAGGTTATTACTTACTTGATTCTCTTATACCTAGATAACCAATGATATTGAAAGGTATGTTATTTATTACTATCTGTTTTGAAATACTACTTCATTGATTAAGGGGGCCGTTACAGACTAACTACACTTAGTAGACTTACTATATGTAACTCCTTAAGTTACAGGCCTGACTGATAGTTACCCTAGTCTATGTGTTATCAGAATTAATAAAGTTTGTAGTACACTATAATAATCCTTGTTTAGTTTTATTACAGAATACACCACCGAATTAGGGGGTATATGTATTACTACATAACACCGTCTTCCTGTGCGACTTCTACTTGTAAATTCAGCAGCAAGGCAGTATTTAGAAGCGCCTTCCAGCATAACACATAACAGAAGAAAAAGGCACTTTTAACGTCAGAAATTGTTCCATCAAGCCATCTGCCGTGTCAAAGATTTCTGTATGTGTATATAAATATATTTAGCACTGTATTAAAACTGAGCGTGTATTTTAGATACGTAACAAGGGATAAACGCACACGCCAATCTTTAGCCCACTTTAATCCTCTATTCCGTAGTGGGTCTTGCTTAAAGATGCAGTGTGTTTTTTAGTTACAGATAAACTCCTTGTTACAGATAAACTTACTAGGTCTATTTGAAACAAATAAAGGGGGCTAGTAGACTAAGGGTACGTGCACGTGCTATTGGACTTTTTGATTTTAGGTAGGAAAACCTATTATCCTAAAAATACCTGTAACATCTCTCTGCATAATATGCTCTTGGCTAATTAGCCTACAGTCTAACTAGTTTACTCCAATGCATAGTATATCTATACTTTAACGACTTATAGGAGCCCAAGACACCTTTTATCTATAGTGTATTACTTGGCTCAATCGCAAGTCAGATTATGCGCCTGTAATGTGAGGGCTAAGTGTTATTGACTGCATGCTATGTAGGATTCCTAGAATATATGTTGTAGGTCTTGGAGTTAGGGTCGGAGTTTAACCGCAGCCCAAGAGCCGCGGCCATAACAATTACGTAATAGACGAGAGGGTGGGAAATATTGGTTATTTTAGGCTCTGACGTTATGTAAGTGACTACATATTGTAGCGATGAAATAGTTTTAAGCTGTTAGAGGATTATAGAAAACGACATTACAGAGTGTGTACAGGCCGTTAAATAATTAAGAGTGTTCTAAGTCACTGCCTCGGATGCTGAGGGCCTCTCTATATTATAGTATATATTACGTAGAGCACAAGACGAGTTAAGCTTTCTCTGAAAAATAGGCCATCCAGGTCTTCAATCAGGCTGATATGGTCTAGAGGAGCTTGAGGGCAACGGGGACAAATTATATCGGGTGCGTTAACCCTGGTTGTGTTTGGTGCTCTGGCTTTTCCACCACGCGATGGGCAAGAAGGAGGTCCAGGTTGTGACGGGGTAGAGTAAGATGAAGGGGAAGAAGATAGAGGAGAAGGAAGAGTGAAAAAGTTTAAAGTAGACGGTGTTAACAGACTCTGTTTCTAGGACTAGTGCGGAAAGCGTGTTGAGATCTAGGTAAAAAGTGGGGTGGAAGGGATAGGATGCTGTCATTGTTGCCCAGCCAAGTTGAGTGAAGCCAGGTGCGTCCGATAGACTCTGGCCATCACAGAGGCCTGTTACAGGTGGGTTTTAATACAACATTTAATAAAATCCTTCCGTTTGTTCTCCTCTCTAAATTACCCTCTTCACTTAACCTCTTCCTTACACACACACACACACACACACACACACAGCCCTCCACGTTGCCTGTGTCTATCTCGGAAGTCAACGATGCCTTCAGCACGATATCTGGCGTTTGCAGCCACTGTTTCCAATCCTCGTCGCAACGCAGCATCAAGATCTGCCTTATCCTTGATTTCACCGTCCACCGGCACGGACGGAACAGCTATTGTTCACACCTATCTTCCCTCCATATTGCCATATTTGTATTTGCTAACCATTGTCGCCATCAACCAATTGTGATGTACCCTACAAGCTAAAAACTAGCCCGACCGAACCAAGAGCAACCCTTAGCCCTGTCTTTCTTGCTTTCTCTACAGACCTAGATCGTATGTACTCTCTGTATCTTTCTGCTTACTGGACTGACTACCCAACTAGGTACCTCACAGACCTTCTTTTACAGCTTCACTATCAAACATAACCCTCACTTCTTCCCAAGCTATCTACAATAATTGACCAAGGACACGCTGCCCCGTTTGAGCATATTACAGACTAACAACATGTCGATGCGCTGCACTCTTTTAACGAAGCGTCGGCTCTCACTTTAAGTCCATTGATAACGGCGACAAGATCAATGTCAAGCAGATGTTCCCCATTCATAAGGAAGAAAAAGGCATCGCGCAACTTAGCCGTAAGTCGGCGAGCGCCATCGTCTCCGCCATTGAGAACTGGGGCCAGGATGCGTCACTCTAGCCTAGATGGGATCATGCACAAGTCACTCAGGAAGAATACATCAATGACTAACATAACAAGGGCGGAAGACTGGTTTGGATTATGCTTGTTGAGGGGACGGTTGAGGTAACTATGGCGACAATCACGTCATATCTGACATGGCAGGTCTCTGATGTGGTGGTGATAGCTGACTGGTCCTCAGTTATAGAAAATAAACCTTTCCTAACGCATCCTTTCAGTCTTCCATCTTAAATACATGATTAACCTGCTAGATGTTCGCCATTACCTGTACGCCTCTCTCAGTCACAGGTGTTAATACTTAATCGCTAGCTGACGGGCTTCTGCAGGCTCATCTTCAAGTTGGAAGCCATCTTTCTCCCACCATGACGACCGCCCCAAGCCGACCTTCAAAGACGCCTATCTCGGCAGCTTACAGGCCTATCTGAGACGATCTGACTCTCTTAACTCCAATTCGGCCCACTGCAGTATGAAACTGGTTCATATTTGCAGTTTTGGACAATCTCTTCTGGCTTTATAAATCCCAAGAGACTATCAATTCCGCACCTCCGTTTCCCTATACACTAATCGCCAGCCGGTGCACCACTCGCCGCACACATCTCTGCCATCATTCACTAACTATTCATCATACTCCCTATGGTAAAAAAAAAATGAACCAGCAAAGTCACTTACCATCTACAACCATCATCTCAGCCGTCCGCCCATTTGAGCGTCTCCCCCCTTGATCCCGGCGCAACCGCTTTCGCTGCACCAAATTTCAACTTCCCTTATCCCAACGCTCAAGCAAGCTAAGACAAAAAGGCCGTGGTCCAATCTCTGAAGAACGCCTCCAGTCTCTCACCCCCTCTCCAAACACAAATCTTTTATCGCAAGCACTTCAGTCTGTGTCGCCACGCTTGAAAAGGGCATCGTCATATAGTGGCTGGTCACTAGGACTCTGGTTTGACCGGTGTTTCGCGCTGACAATTTGTAATCCAAATTTTTGGTCGCAGGATCCACTGGTATGCAGGCGGGTGAGCCAGCTGAGAGAAATGACGGAACTAGGTGAGGGCACAGAAACCAAACTGCGGTGGCCTTGGAAGAGGTCGTCTGGTACTCGAGCTGGCGGTTAAAGGAATCGCCCAGGAGGGACTTGGCGGTCCCATCGTCGACTGAACGGCTGATAGGTGCGATAACCAGAGACCGGTGCAAGTCTTCATTTAATTTTAACCGACAGCAGCTCTGGCGACATTAGGAGGTTGCACGACTAGCAGGTCGACAACGGCGGCATCAGTGGACAGAGCATTTGCCTGTATAGATTCGCTGACCACTTTGCTCAGCGGCTAAAAATCAATTTGTATACTCTGTTTACTGGGTATGTTCTTCTCCTTACAGTCGATATGGCGTTGTAGACTTATATAGATATAGTTGCCTGTAGTCGTCGTTAGCTTCTTGACGGTGCCTAGAACCTGGGCGACTGGGGATTGGCGTTTGTTGGGAGGGAGGTGCCCACGGCAGACAGCGGAGCTTCGGTAGTGATGAAAAAAGGACGCGTCAGTTAGTTCCAGGCGTTTATCTCAAAGAGCTGCTTGCTTACCTTGGTTCAAGTCCACTCTTCTGCAAGTACCCATCTTGCTGTGGAACTTCAAGATGCCGCCAACTCCAAGGCGGACAACAGACTGGAAATTGCCTCGTTAACAGAGCGAACAACGATAAGGGCCGAGTGGCGTATGCAAAGCAGACTTATAACTCGACGCCATGAAGAGTGTTTCCTGAGGCAGCGGCAAGAAGGAGTCCCGAGGAAGCAAAGGTGCCCGGTGTGTAAGATGAGTTTGATGACACATAAAAGGCGAAGTCACCAGGACACACGGAGATAAACGTGGATGGGGGTTGGGGCAGAGTTTGGCTGGGTTGATGTGGAAGTTGTGATGAAACAGATATCGGACTTGTTGATCTCCCACAGCTTTCGGTTTTAATAGGTAAGGCCAGCGCCTAAGGTATCCTAGATTTGAACCTATCTAGCTAGATAATCCTCCTAAGCTTAGGATAGTCACTATGTGTAGTTATAAGCATTGTTTTTACTTTACCTACCCTTTGACTAATAACAAAAAGTGGCATAATGGATACCCTATTAACAAGCAGCCTTACTAATAGTGTAGTTATCTGTTATATTATAATGCGCCTGCTAGAGTTTAATTTCGGTATATTAGTTTATATTGTAATAAAGAAGATATTCTAAAGAGATGGCGTTATTTGGTTATAGATAGATAATATTGTAATAGTTCAAAAAAGGTAATGTTGTTAATAGATACGGGATTTTTAGGATGTTTAGATATAGGTATATTCGGAAGTAGGGTAGTTAAGTTCGAGCCTGATCGGTAACTCCGATATCAGTCTGATATCACACGTACTCTAATATAAAAATACAAAGGGTTAGGGTTAATAAGAGTTTGCTGTAAGGTTAAAGGTTAATTTAGTAAATATAAGTCAAAGCACCTACTTTTCGGCCACCCCTACTTTTCGGCCACCTAAAAATGCCGTTATTACAGCTAACACCACTTTATGTAATTAACTATTAATAACCTCTTAATGCTATAATAATACAGCTTTCGGCTTTACTAGGTATGTCTAATACGCCAGATTTATCTAGCGTACTTTTAGTATTACTAGCCTTAATTTAGGCTTACCGTACTTCTTTAATTATTATAAACTTTATATTTAGATCTAAAGTAACAGCCTTTTTTTCCTAGCAGTACTATTATTAACTCTAGCCTAAAGAAGCTTTATTTAGTGCTAGGCGGTAGCTAACTTAAAGGACTACTATTAGAAACCTTTTTTTATTTTTCTAAAAAGCTAGTATTATATAGTAATATTTTATTTAAGTTAGTCTAGTTAGCTAAATATATATAGCTAGTCCTTAAGGTCCTTTACTTTTCTTAATATAGACCACTTTACTATAGATAAAGCAGATACTTATTCTTCTATATTCTAGGTATTCTTATCTCTTTTTACCTTCTTATTAACTAGTAATAATAATATTATTAATACTATTACTTTTTAAAACTAATAGCCTATTTATAAGCAGCTTTATAATAGTAACTAGCTATAACTTTATATATTTCTAGCCACTTTTAATATTATTAATAGTTAGCCTAACCTAGTAAGCCTTATAATAGTAAGAAATAAAGTTTTTTTTACTAATAATAGTTAAATTATTTTACTATAAAAGGTATCCTAACTCTTTATAATAGGCTGTTTTTATAAGACTAAAAACTACTTAATTAAGTAGCTAAAAGATATAAAAGATATATAGTAATAAAATAATAGATAAACATTATTAGTATAATATAACTAATATATATATATAGTAAGTCGCCTATTATAGTAAGTCGCCTATTTTTCCTTAATTCTATACCTTTCCTCTTTATAACAAGATTCCTCTATATATAAATATAAATTCTTCCTTAATTAAAAGTCGTATTCTCCTTACACTTTAAGCTATTAAAAAAGACTTAAAACTTTCTATATAAAAAGCAGCCTCTATCTATAGCGTCTTAAGAATAACACTTTATAACTAACGTATTAGATAACTACTATAATAAGAAATATAATTAAAATTAATAAAAATAACTATATTTAAAAAGAAGGTAATTTTTAAAAGGGTTATTTACCTAATTAATTAAGGGTTTCCTTTATAACAAGAGGACGTATAAGATATAGCCGATTAACTCCTTAATATATATAACGTAACGCGTGTTAGACCCTAATAGGTAGAGAACTTTATATAGTAATAACCCTAATTAAAAATAGGATTTTAATATTAAATTAACTATTAGAGGGCCTTAGCTAAAGAGCCTATAATTATATAAGGCTGGTTTATATTTATATAAAATATAATTATAAAGTATAAAAAATAAGATTATAATATCTATAATTTTAATAAGATTAGGTTTCTAATAGGAGTACTATTATATATAAAGGTTATTATAACTTTTAATTATAGGAAAGGCCTTATATAAAGCAGCCTAGTAATTAGAAATAGGTTTCTATTATTTAGGGTGTATATACAGATAGCTAGGTATTACCTTTATATATTATTATAAAAGGTAAATATTACCTTTTATTATAGTATCTTAATAGTAAATTTCTAGCTATATAGTATATCTACTTAAGTAAAAACAGATAGACTATAAATAAGATTAGCCTAAATTAGTTAAAACACTTTAATTAGTATATAAAGTCTTATATAAAAGGTACTTATTACCTTTTAATCCTAGATAGCTATAATAGCTATAAATTAACTAAATTTAATAACTACTATAAAAAAAAAGTAATTATTACTTTATATATACCTTTTTACTTATTATATAAGCTTTAGCTTTTTAATATTAGCTACTTTAATCTTTTAAAATACTTATATAGTAAGGAAATTAAAAAAATAATATAAATATAGATTATATATATTATTAAGAATAACTTTTTTCTTACCTTTAAAGTAGTATTTTTTATTTTAATAGGTAAAAATAATATATAAGCTGGTTTCTAATAGGCTGGTCTTATACCTTTTAATCCTAAAGTTATTATTTTTTACCTAGATTTTAAGCTAAAGATACTAATACTAAAAAACTTATATCTAACTAGCTTAGGCTTATAAGACCTAAAGATACTAATAATAGTAATTAACAGTATATAAAGCTCTACCTTATTAAAAAAAAAGATTAAGGACTATTAAGGTAGTTTACTAATATTAATATATAAGGTAATTAACTTATAGTTAAAAGGTATTAGTAAGTTAGTATATTAACTTACTATTATTAAGGCTAAGAACTATTAACTTTATATAGGGATAAAAGTATTAAGTAAGTACTAAAAGGCTAAAAAGACGTAACTATATTTTAAAAAGTTACTTAATATAGCTAAAGTAGAGGCGCTATAAAGAGAAAAGAAAGTTATTAAAGCTAGAGGTAAGGAAATATCTTAAAAAGGGGGTAATATAGAGAGTAGTAAATTATATATATAATAATATAGTAATTATAGAAAGACTAGATATAATATATAAACCTGTAAGGTAGTTTAAGATAGTAATAAAAAAGAGGGTAATATATAGTTTTAATTAATTTTATATAATATAGTTAAATTAACTTAATAAAATAATAGAAGGGTAGGTAGAAGTAGGTAACTTACTATAATAAGTAACTTACTATATATATATATTATATAAAATCTATTATTATATAGCTTTTATATTTATCTAAAATAAAAAGTCTAGCCTAATTAGGTTAAAAAGGCTTAGTTTAAAAAAAAAGACCTTTAATAACTATTTAATAATAGTAATATCTATAGTCTACCTATTTTTTATTATTATAAACTTTTATCTATTATAAAGACTAAAATCTAAAGGGAACTACTACTATTAGATTATCTTACCTTTATATATAACTAAAAGATAAATAAAAATACTTTTAGTAGATATATACTTAATAATAGGTATTTAAGCTTATAATCTAGACTGCTTTTTCTTTATAAAATTTATTTTTACTTTACCTAGTACTAGCTTATTATCTTTTTTACCTTTAAAGATACTAGTCTTATCTATATTATATCTATTAGTTAGTTTAATAATAGTAATATAAGGTATTATAAGATATTTAAACTAGTCTTTAATAACCTTAGTAAATACTTTATTAATACGTCTAAAATTAATAGAGTAACTTCTTTAGACCTTAATAGATAGGTTTCTTTATATAAAGGAGTTTACTTATTACTTACCTAAAGGTTAGGTATCCTCTATAGTATAAAGGATACACTAGGTAAACTCCTTTAGTTATTAATAGGTTAGTATAAGCCTAAGATCTACCTAGATTTACACTTAGTAGGCCAGCTTAGCCTCCTAGATTACTAAAAGCCTCTAAAGGTCTTTAAAGGCAGCCGGCCTTAGTTAGGTACTAGATATATAATACTAAAGGGTAGTATAAAGTATACTATACTAATAAAAGGCCTACCTAAGGCTAAGCCTGGTTATAACAGTATTAATCGACTAATAAATCTTATATTTAGTATATTAGACTATTAGGTTAAGAAGAATATATATTAAAAAAAGCAAGTGCTTTAAAGAAGGTTAGAAAAGTGGTAATAGTTTAAAGTTATAGAGCATCTAAATAATAAGGTGCCTAGGCGGCATTTTTAGGTGGCTAAAAAGTAGGGATAGTTAAAAAGTAGATGCTTTAACTTACTACTAGGACCTCTATAGCGGCAGCTGCCTACTGTCGCCAGCTGTTACCTACTGCTGCCAGCTGCTGCCTACTGTTACCTACTGTTACTTAAACAGTAGGCAGTCGCTAGTAACAGTAGGTTATAGTAGGTAATAATAGGTAATAGTAGGTAACAGTAGGTAACAGTAAGTAGATACTAGTATGTTACGACCTAATAAGTTACAGGCGATGTTGCCCCACCAGACAACCAGCAGGCGGCACGGCATTTATATAAGACTAACAATAGGTTAGGACAGGATAACTCTTTAGGTCAGGAAGAACTATAGTGTAAGTTATATAATAATAAGAAGGACTAATAAATAATAAGCAGTCCTAGGTAAAAGACTAATATTTAGATATTAGTCTTAGGTATACTAATAGGATTAAGACTTATATATAGAATAGACTTAGACACACTTAAGGACAGACTTCTATAGCTTTTTAGTAATTAACTTATAATATATTCTCTAAATACCTTTTAGTATCTAATTTAATAATTTATTAATAAAAAGCTATATAAGCTAGTTTTATAACTATTAACTACCTAACTAATTATTAAGTAATTAATAGATTAATAAGCTAATATTACTATTACTAAGTATTAACCTTAGCTATACTATTAGTAGAAACCCTACTATTAGATATCTAACTATAACATTTTAATTACTTCTATTAAGTAAGTTAACCTTAATACTTACCTAATAGTATAATAAGATATCTATCTTAAAGATAACCTTTACTTCCTAAGGTTTTAGCCCTAAAGGTAAGGGGAAGGCCTTAGTAATCTCTAAAAAGAACCTAGAATAAAAACTAAAAGACGCTATAGAAATTAATAACAGACTTATCCTATTAACCCTTAGCTTTAATAAGGATAGTAAAGCTATTCTTATAGAAAACTAGTATTTTATAATATAAAAAGTTATTAAAAGAAATACTAAGTATAACTAATAACTTATTAATATAGTTAATAGTAATACTATTAAGCTAAAATAGTTAGAAAACACTATTAGGATAAGACCTAACCTTATTAAGATATAAAAACTAAAAGAAATAATTAAAACCTTTTAAGGTGCTACTAATATTATTTAAACTCCTATTTAAATACGTAATAAACTTAAGCTTAATAGCCCTTAAGGGTTTAATAGAACGCCTAGCTAACTTAAAAGATTCCTTACCTAGGTATAAGCCTACTAGCGTTTTTATAATATAAGCTTTAAGAATAAATTAAAAAAAGTTATTTATACTATATTATTTCTTAAAAGAAAAGCCTTAATATAGTTTAAACCTTATCTTACTAATTATATAACTAATAAATAAGATATATTAAAAAATAAAACCTAAGAAATCTTTTATAATTATAAAGGTTTTAAAAAAGCCTTACTTTCTTTATTTTAAGACACTAATAAGAAATAATAAGCAGAATAAGAACTAGCCTACCTAAAATAGAAGCAGACAGTTTTTACTTATACTACTAAATTCTATAGGCTTACAGCTAGACTTAATATTATAAATAAGTCTTTTATTTTTATATTCTACTAAAGACTTAAAGAAGAAGTAAAAAATAAGCTAGTTAAAGTTATAAACTAACCTAAAGAATTTCTTTAATAAGTTAATCTTACTATTAGGATTAATATATAATTATATAAATAAAAAAAGAAATAAAGAGAAACTAGATATCCTAACTCTAATATAAAAAAAAAGTATACCTAAAGACCTAAATAACCTAACTAGTAAAATAAAGATAACTACTAGAAACCTTAAAATAACTAACCTAGCACTTTATAAAGATATTATACTAGACCTATAGATATAAGTATAGCTAAGAAATAAGATAAACAGCTACTATATAACGTTAAGACTATTAAATACTATAACTATAAAAAGATAAAACACTATATAAGTAACTATAAGTAATCTAAATAACTTTAGTATAAGTTGCTTTTAAAACACACTAAGTAAGCTAATTTAGAATAAAAGGAAATACTTTACCTATAACTCTTTTAGACTACCTACTTTAATAATAATTATATAATCTACTAGGATAATAAAAAGTAAATAGAATAATACTTAATTAAACTAAAAAAGAAAACAGCTTTAGTAGTTAAAAAGCAGTAATAACTATATAAGTTAAGTAAAAAAGAAACCTATAAGGCTATTATAACTATTAATAAAAGACTTTAAGATAAAACCTTAAAAAAATAAATAACTTCTATATTAAGACTATTACTATTATAAAGAAATAACTAATAAATACTAATAAAAAATAAAGTATATAGAAAGTAACCTTAAAGAAAGTCTAAAACTATACTTATAAAAACCTTATACTAAATAAATATTATAAAAGACTACTAGAAAAACTACTTTAGCCTAAACTATATATTAATTAAGCTATTAGCTATATCCTAAGAGAATATAATAAGTAAATATTATAAAACCTAAAGCAGACACTATAGGGCTTATAATAAAAAGTAAAAGTATTTAAATAGCAGATTAAAAGCAAGAAGTAAAATTAGGGTAGTATTAGCTATATAATATAAGCCTACCCTTAACTTTATTAAACCCTATAAGGCTATTATAGTAGATAAAAAGAGCCTATAGACTTAGAAGACGCCTTAAAGCTTACTAAAGATATCTAAGTAGAGGAAGAGATAGACTAGCCTTATATAAATAGTAGGATTACCTAAACTATTATAATATTAAGAAAAAAGTATTTTAATAAACCTATAAAGACTAGCTTTCTGCTAGTATAACTTATAGTTTATAAACTAACTTTAAAAAATATTCTTAAAGTATAAAAAAGTAACTTAAAAAAAGAATTAAGAAGTAAACTATCTCTAGATAAATTTATTTTATCTAGTAAAATAAAATAAAAAGCTATAAAATAACTAATAGAGATAAACTAGATAACCTTTTAAATAGTACTAATTAAGAAAAGCATAAAACGATATATATAGAAATAGATCTATAGTATTTAGCTATTTTTATCTCTAATTATAAGCACTTTAAGATATAACTTAAATAAACCCCTTACTATATAAACCTATAATAATAAAACTACTATATAAAAAGAGAAATAGTACCTTTTTTATAAAATTATAAAATATACTAATAAGTAAGAACTCTTATTTTATAAGATAAGAGATATAGATATTAAAAGTAAACTAGTAGTAATATATAAAGAAAAACCTATATTTAGAGACTATAAACACCTAGACCTAAAACACCCCTTATACTGTAAGGTATTTTAGGCTAACTATATCTATAATTATTAGAATATAAATATTCCTACTTAAGGCTAATTCCGTCATAACTAAGTGGCAGGCCCGCTTTTTAAGTTTGTTACAGGTTATGAGCCCAGTTAGCTCAGTGGTTTGGCCAACCACGTGCGTGTTACCCTACACGCTTATAAAGATTACGCGTTCGATTCGCGCTGCAGTAAGTCCAAAGAGCAGGAAATTACGACAGTAAGTCTAATAAGCAGTCGCGTGCGACCGTAAGACCTTAACTGGCAGGCGTACAGACCAACCGGATAAGGTCAGTACTGGAAATGCCCTTAAAGGGGGCTGTTAGAATATAAACATTCCTACTTAAGGCTAATTCTGTCGCAACTAAGTGGCAGGCCCGCTTTTTAGGTTTATTATAATAATAAATACACTAAGTATAAAAAAAAAAAAGGTGTTTATACTTTTTACCCCTACAGATTTAATATAACACCTATAGTTTAGTATTACACTAATAAAGATCTATATATATAGAAGATTAAGGAATATAGGTAATAGACTATCTATTTTAAACTAAGCCTAAAGTATTTTATACTATATATAAAAAGAAAAACTATATATTAATTATAATATATATATAATAAATATAAGTACTACTAAATAGAAAAAGTAAAAGTATAGAGAATTTAGAATAAAGCTAGACCTTCTTAAGATAAGATAAAAAATAAGAATTACTAACTATAGAAAAGATATAAAAGGTAATAAGAGGAAAAAAGTCTTTATACTTTATAATAATAATTAACTATAGTAATAAGTATCTAGTGCTTACTGCCTTTATTAATAGGCAGCCTATATAAGTTATTATTAATAGTAAAGTATAGGTAAACCTAATATTACTAAAGGTGGTAAATTAATAAAATATTATATAGTAATATAAGGATATAACCTATAACCTTAAGACTATTAAAAGAAAAACAGTTTAATATAATAGTAAAATTATTAATAAAGAAACTATATAACTTTAAGTTATAGTTTAAGGCTATAATAAGTAATTAACCTTTAATATTATAAATATAAAAGAAATAGATGTTATATTTAGAATCCTATAGTTATAAAAAAATAACTTAGTAATAAATTAAAAAATAGGCTAACTCTAATAGACAGATTTAGCTATAAGGCAGCGTTATATACTATAACCCCTAAGTAAACCTAAGCGACTAAAAATATATATTATATATATTAGAAGGATTAAGCCTGTAAAAGACTAGTAACTTACGTCTATAGTAACTATAAAAAATATAATATAGAATAAAAATAATTAAAAGAAAGACCGTCTTAATATAGTACCTCTTAAATATAGATAATATATAAAGCTGTTTATTAAAAAACTAGAAATAGGATTACCTAAGTATAGACTATAGGATTATAAGATCTAAATACTTAAAAAGAAAATACTAAAAATAAAGCTAATCTATACGCTTAACCTAATAAAAAAAACACTTAATAAATAGCTAAATAAAAACCTAAAAAAAGATTATATTAGACTATTTAAGTTACTAGCAGGATATTTAATCCTATTTATTTTTTAAAAAAAAACTAAAACTCTATATTAATTAGTATAGACTTAATAATATTATTAAAAAAATGGCTACCTGCTACTACTAATTAGTAAACTATAAAACCTTCTATATAAAGCTAACTGGCTTATAACGCTTAACCTTAAAAAAGCCTATTACCTAATATATATTAAAGAAGGAGATAAATAGAAAACAGTATTTTATATATAATAATAGCTATTTAAGACACTTATTATACTATTTAGACTTACTAATACACCTATTATATTCTAAATAATAATAAATTATATCTTATAAAAAAAGCTAAATATCTTTATTATTTATTACTTAGATAATATCTTGATTTTTTCTAAAGACCTTAAGGAATATAAGGAATATATATATTAGGTACTTAATAAACTTTAGAAAGTAAAGCTTCTAGTTAAACTAAAGAAAAGTAAATTTTATATATAAAAGGTAAACTACCTTAAATATATAATTACACTAGGTAAAATTTAAATATAAAATAAAAAGATAAATATAGTTAGTAACTAGCTTATCTTAATAAATATTAAAAAAGCTTAATTTTTCTTAAGATTTATTAACTTCTATTAAAAATTTATTAGAAAATTTAATAATATTATATAACTAATATAATAACTTATAAGAAAAAATATTAAATTTATATAGACAGAAGAATATAAATATTTATTTAAAAATAGTAAAAACCTTATTACTTTAAAACTAGTCTTTATAATACCTAACCTAAATAAACAGTTTAAAGTAAAAGTTAACACTTTAGACTTTACTCTAGACAGATAACTAAGATAATAATAAATAGGGTAGGCTTTACCTTTATACCTTCTATTTAAAAGCACTTTCTAGGCTAGAACTAAGTTACTAGATTTATAATAAAGAGCTAATAGCTATTATCTATACCTTTTAAAAATAAAGACTATATCTATTAGAAATAAAATATTAAGTTATTATCTACTTAGACTATAAGAATCTTATATACTTTACTACTTTAAAGGTTTTTAATAAAAGATAGATCTAATAGTTAGAATTCCTATTAGAATATAATTTTAAAATTATCTATTATAAAAAAATAAAGAATAAGTAAGCCGACACTCTTAATAGAAGAATAGACTATAAAGTCTAAATACTAAAGAAAATAAAAGTTATTTTTAAGTATAATAATAATAGTAATATTATATTAGTCTAGAAACTTATTATAATTAGTAGATAAGTTAATACTAGTACGACTAGGAAAATAACAGCTAACTAGATCTATAAGATATATAGTGTTAGGGTATATAAACACTAAGGCGTTATAAAGATATTTAAATAAATTTAATAACACTATAATAAATAAGTTATATAAGATAAAATAGCTTTAGTAATTAAGGACTATAATCTTTATAAGAAAAATAAGAACAGCCCTTATAAACTATATAGGTATATTTAACTACTGTTACCACTACTAGAAGTATAACACTTAATCTCTCTAGATTTTATTATTAAACTACTAAAATAAAGAGAACTAATAATAAAAACTTACTATAATAGTATACTAGTTATTATTAATAGGCTTATAAAGTATATATACTTTATTCTATATATAGAATTAAGTACTACTAAAGACCTTATATATATCTTTTTAAAATATATTATTAGTAACTATAGTTTACTAAAAGAAATTATATCTAATAGAGATAAACTATTTACCTTAAAGTTTTTAAAAATTACTAATTTTATAACTTAATATAGACTATAAACTATAAACTACTTTCTACCTATAAACTAATAGACAGACTAAAAGGATTAACTAAATCCTTAAATAATACCTATAATACTATATTAACTATAATTAAGATAATTAGGTACTACTACTACCTATAGCCTAATTTATATATAATAGTGCTATAGGAGAAAGCACTAGAAACTTACTATTCTACCTAAACTATAGATTTAAACTAACTGCTTATAAAAAACCTTATAAAAGACTATAAGCCCTAAAAGCTATAGCTAAAGTTATTAAAGTAAGAAAACTCTAGAGTAAGGCAGCCCTAGATCTAGAATTTATTAGAGTATAAATAAAAAAGTATATTATTACCTTAAGCGTTAAAAGACTAACCTTTAAAAAGAGAGATAGTGTATATTTTTTATATAAAAATATTAAAATAAAATAATTTAGTAATAAACTTAATTATAAAAAACTTAGACCTTTTAAAATCCTTAAGAAGATCTTAAGCGTTAATTATAAACTTAACTTACTAAGTTTAATAAAGATTTACCTAGTATTCTATATTACACTATTAGAACTAGTACTATAAGGATTAAGTAGCTAAGACCTTATTATTATAGAAAATAGTAAGCTAAAGTATAAAATTAAGTAGATTATTAACTATAACTAACTAAACTAGTGTTATAACCTAATAAGTTATAGGTAATATTGCCCTACTAGACGGTCAGCAGGCGGTATAATATTTATACAGGACTAATAATAGGCCAGAACAAGATAACTATTTAGGTTAAAAAGAACTATAGTATAACTTATATAATAATAAAAAGGACTAATAAATAATAAGCGATTTTAAGTAAAAGACTAATAACGCTAAAAGTAGTCTATAGTAAAGGACTAATATTTAGATATTAGTTTTAAATATACTAACAGGATTAAGGCTTATATATAATATAAACTTAGATATACCTAAAGATAGACTTCTATAGCTTTTTAGTAATTAACTTATAATATATTCTCTAAATACTTTTTAATATCTAACTTAGTGATTTATTAATAAGAAGCTATATAAGCTCTTTTTATACCTATTAACTACTTAACTAATTACTAAGTGATTAATAGACTAATAAGCTAATATTACTATTACTAAGTATTAACTTTAGTTATACTATTAGTAGAAAACCTTACTATTAGATATCTAACTATAATACTTTAATTACTTTTATTAAGTAAGTTAATCTTAATACTTACCTAACAGTATAATAAAATATCTATCTTAAAAATAACTCTTACTTCTTATAGTTTTAGCCCTAAGGGTAAAAGGAAGGCTTTAGCTACCTCTAGAAGGAACCTATAAGAAGAATTAGAGGACGCTATAAAAATTAATTACAGACCTATCCTATTAACTATTAGTTTTAATAAGGACGGTAAAGCTATCCTTATAGAGGACTAGTATTTAGTAATCTAAAAAGTTATTAAGAGAAATACTAAATATAACTAATAAGTTATTAGTATAGTTAATAGTAATACTATTAAGTTAGAATAAATAGAAAACGCTATTAAGATAAGACCTAACCCTATTAAAATATAAGAGTTAGAAGAAATAATTAAAACCTTTTAAGATGCTACTAATATTATTAAGACTCCTATTAAAATGTGTAATAAACTTAAGCTTAATAGTCCTTAAGGGTTTAATAAACCTTCTAGCTAACTTAAAGGATTCCTTACTTAGGTGTAAGCCTACTAGCGCTTTTATAATATAAGTTTTTATAATAAACTAAAAAAGGTTATTTATACTATATTATTCCTTAAAGAAAAAGTACTAGTATAGTTTAAACTTTATCTTACTAACTATATAACTAATTAATAGGATATACTTAAAAATAAAACCTAAGAGATCTTTTATAACTATAAAGGCTTTAAGAAAGCCTTATTTTCTTTATTTTAAAATACTAATAAGAAGTATTAAGTAGAATAAGAACTAGCTTACCTAAAGTAGAAGCAGACAGTTTCTACTTACGCTATTAAGTTTAATAGGCTTACAGCCAGACTTAATATTATAATAAAATCCCTTATCTTTATGTTTTACTAAAGGCTTAAGGAAAAAGTAAAAAACAAACTAGTTAAACTATAAACTAACCTAAAGAATTCCTTTAATATTTTAACCTTACTATTAGGATTAATATATAGCTATATAAATAAAAGAAAAAATAAAAAGAAACTAGACGTCTTAACCCTGACGTAGGGAAAAAATATACCTAGAGACCTAAACAACCTAACTGGCAGAATAAAGGACAGGATAACTATTAGAAACCTTAAAATAATCTAACTAGCACTTTATAAGGATACTATATTAGACCTTTAGACGTAAGTATAGCTAAAAAATAAGATAAATAGCTATTATATAATATTAAAACTATTAAATATTATAACTATAAGAAAATAAGATATTATATAAGCGACTGTATGTAACCTAAGTGACTTTAGTATAAGTTACTTTTAGAATACACTAAGCAAGCTAATCTAGTATAAATAGAAACACCTTACCCCTAACTCTTCTAGACTACCTGTTATAATTATAACTATATAACCTACTAAGATAATAAGGAATAAGCAGGATAATACCTAATTAAGCTAAAAAAAAGAATAGTATTAGTTATTAAAAAGTAATAATTATTATATAAGTTAAGTAAAAAAGAAACCTATAAGGCTATTATAATAATTAATAAAGGACTTTAGGATAAAGCCCTAAAAGAAAACACGTTAAACATCTAAGCCACTAGACCTATAGATTTTAGAAAGTTAAAT
>MU843735.1:0-36743 GCA_030867255.1 Colletotrichum somersetense | reverse complement strand
ACTAACTAGAAGCAGTAAGCAGAAGCTTCTTAATTACTTTAAAAACTAAAGAAGTTACTGCTTACCACTTTTAGTAATAGTCTCTTCTAGGCTAGCCCTACTAACTATACTAGCTGCTTCTATTATTAATATATAACCCTTTAGACTATACTAACTACTATACTATCTCTAGTATAATTATAAGTAATACTGTCTAGGGCCTTACTATCTCCTACTAGTATATTAAAACCCTTACCCTCTTTTAACGCTTTTTTTATCTATTCTTCTATCTATCCTTATATCTAACTAAGCTTATAATTAATAAAGAGAATCCGGCTCTCTAATCGGCTAACGTAATCGCTTTTAATAAGCCCTTAGGAAAAGGTCTTTCTTTACTACTTATAAAGCCTATAGCAGCAGCCCCTCTACTAACTGGAAAGCCGGTCTAGATATTAAGATACTATAGCCTATTAGCCAGATTAAGTATAGAAATATAAAATAGATGTCTACTATAAACTATTTCTTTAGTTAGGAGACAACAGATAAGATAATAGGTCCCTATAGTAAGCTAGTACTTATTAGCATACTACTATATCTATAGTTATATCTAGTTATATATATATATATAGGTATATATATATTAGGATAGGTTTTTTATTATTATTATATATAGTATAAGAAGCCCCTAGGGGCTCCCCTAGGTAAATTACATATAGGGCTATAGGCTTCTTACTTCTACTTTACCCTGCCTACTGTGCTATAACTTAGACTTACCTACCTAGTAACTACCCTTTACTCTATTTTATCTAGTAACCCTTATCTTTCTTTATAAGCCTAGGTTACTAAAGCGTAATAAGGCTGTTATTATAGGACACCCTCTATCTTATTTTAGCCGTCTTTTTTTCTATAGGCCAGTATATATAACTATACCTACTAGAGAGCTTAGGATCCTATCTGCTCTCCTATAGATAAGCTAGTAAGGGCTAAATTAGTAGTTAAGTTAGTAACAATTAGTAAATACCTAATATTATATATCTTACCTTTTTAGTGCCTACTAGGGCTAACGTTTACTCTATAGCTATTATAACAGGCTGCTAGCTTATATAAAACTACTGTTATACCTTTTTCCTACTAAAGTCCTAGTTATAGGTTTAGGCTAGTAAAGCTTAATACTAATAAATACAGTCTAGATAATAAGGGTGCTTACTATAAAACTGTATAAAACAGGTATAGTATCTAGAAAGTGCTATTATATAAGGGTACCTCCTATATCTCTACCTTTTTCTTCTACCTTTTGTCTATATCTATATAGAACGGCTAGGTATACTAGTAGGTAGGCAGGGGATACTTACCTATAATATAAATAATAATATAAAGGAAGAGGCAGTATAGGGTTAGTAAGCTTAAGTATATTCTCCTATACTGCTATCTATAGCTATATTTTTCTCCTGTTACCTACTATCTTATAATAATTCCTTTATACTGCTTTATTTATATTCTGTCTTAGCTATAAAACACTAAAGCAATAAAGTCCTTAGGCCTCTATAAGGCTGACTTTAGTTACTTTAAGTTATTAAATAACCTCTTTTATAACTAAAGCTAAATATCTATATTATATAGGCTGTCCTAATTACTCTTTACAGTGACCTAGCTAAGCTTATATAGTATCTAGTTACTATATCCCTTATATTCTGTCCTATTATTAGCCCTACTAAGACGCTAAAGAATATAAGACATACTAATCTTTTTTATTATCTTAGCTATATTATATACCGTCCTGCCAGAGCCTTTTACTTAAAGGAAGGACTTAAGATAAAGGAACTATATTATTCTAGTTACTATAATAAAGGCAAGCTATCTAGGATCCTTCTGCTTAAGGGATATACTAAACTTATATGCGTTTATCTTAACCTCTAGCGTCTCTAATAAGAAGCATATTATTAAGGTAAGTATTAGTATAAAGTGATATATTAGGTTATTAATATTCTCTACTAGGCAGTTTATAGTAACCTAGTAATAATCTAGTACCTTAGCGTCACCCTAGCAGAAGAAGGTTAGTTAGGCCTGTTTAAAACCTAACTAGATTAGCGCTAGTATATCTCTAAATAGGAAAATATAGCTAAAGTTAATCTATCTGCCTGCCTTACAGAAGGCCTACTGCTAGAGCGCCCTCTTATGCTTAATATCTGCCTCCTACACTATATGCTAGAGCGACCCTGGTGCCTCTAACGGTATTAACTCTCTGCTGGCCTTGCCCTAGAGCTGGACGACGGCTCTTAACGTTATCTAGCCCTTAATAGCGTCTAGGGCCTACTTAACCTCTACTGCCAGCAGGCAGCCGGTAAGCATACCTACCCACTTAGCCAGGTTAATACTGCCTTACGCCTTATACCTATTAGTAATAGTAAGGTGTAGCTTTAACAGCTATATTATATTTTAAAAAGAAAATAGGTCTCTCTCCTTACTGCTGCTAATAACGTCTAGAAGCTTCCTAGTGAAGTCGTATTATATATATACCTTTAATATTATTATAGCTATACAGAAGCCACCAGGCGTAAGGCCTTAGGTAAGCCGTTTAAACGCTATCTACCTAAACGTGTTGGCTGACTCCTCCTATGCCGCAATAATAGCGTTATAGGCCTTAATATTGTTAGACGTTAGGGGTTAACTGTCTGTCTTATCTCCCTTATATAGCCTGCACTTAAGCTGCTAGGTAATAAAGGATTTAGTCTATAGGACCTATAGCTCCTATAGGAGCTCCTTAGTAAACTTAGCTATAGCGGCCTAGCTGGTAAAAACAGCCTTACCTAGGTAGACAAACTATAGGTTACTCTCCCTACTTATAGCAATCTATATACTATAGTGGTGTTTAAGCTTGCTGACGTATAATAGTATCGGCCTCTCTATCTTATCTAAGTAGGGCCATCAGCCTATATAGATAACAGCCCTACTTATCCCTACTGCCTTAAGATTAAGCACCGCTAGGTTAATATATAGCTAAGCCTTACTCTAGAGACTATTAATTATACTAAGTAGGCATAATACTGTTTTAGGCAGGTGCTGCTTATATCCTATAAAAGAGTAGCTATTAAGCCAGTTAAGTATAATAACAGCCTTTAAGTAGGCCAGGTTAAGCCCCCTCTTGCCGCCTTAGGTAAAGCGGCGCTTTATCTTACTAAGCGCCAGCTTAAATATATATAAATATATATATATAATCTTAAAGAATAGCTAGGGTGGTATTAAGCAGAAGATATAGACGTATAACTTATATTTAATAAGGAGGAAATATATAATCTAGAAGATAGGCTAGAGTACAGCCTTAAAGGTCTGCTCTACGCCTGCTATACGCCTAACGTTAACCGATATAACCTACTTAAGTCAGTATACAAACTTACTATAGCCTAAGGCAAGCTCTATCTGCCGTTACTTCTAGGTAAACGGCTTAGACTTATCTAGGTTCTCTAGTGTTGCCTGCCTGCAGACAATACGTAACAGCCGCTTCTGCTTGTCTCTTAACGCCGTGGTGCTGCTGGCGTCAGACGTCGGCACAGCCAGCGCCGCTATTATGTACCCCTTTGTTATAAAGAGGTTATAGGGGCTGTAGCAGACATTCTGTTTAAGGTTAAAGTACCTCTAGAAATACCTAAACGACAGGACGTTAGTGCCTTTATTCTAGTTGCTTATATTACCCTATATAGCAGTAAAAAGTAAGTTAAAAAAGGCAGGCAGCCGGTAGGATAACACGTTACTATATATAGAGTAGAAGGCCTATAGGTAGAACGTATAGTTAGAAAGCCTAGGGAACTCTTATACCAGTGTATTCTAATCGATAAGAAAGTATTATAGCTTCAGCTAGTCTTATTCTACCTTAATAACGCTATTAATATAGGCGGTGACAGCATACAATACGGCGGTAATGTTCTCTAGCTAGAAACAAGACTATAGCTCCCCTATTAGGCTCTAGAGCCTGTTATATTCCCTAATTATCTCTTTATAGCTGGTATCCCTGTCGCCTAGGGCCCTGTCTTTTTTATTGTTAGTGGCCCTGCCGGGCCTAGGATCTCTACCGATAGAGAGTTACTCCACCCTACACCTGGTCTACTTCTTATTTTTCTTATTATAAGAGATATACTTCTCCTGCTAAAGGTTATAAAGCTGTTAGCTGGTTTTAATTTTAATATTAGCACTATAGTTATATATATAAAAGGCCGGTATATGCTTCCTCTAGAAGGACTTTACCCTATATAACCCTGCCTAGTTGGCCTAGCTGTTTATAAAGATCTTCTAGAAGGTAGTCTACCGGCTATATATAATCTGCTGGCTGTACCGGCCCTTTAGCCGCTAACAGGACTCTACCCCCTTACTAAGTAGCTCTAGCGACTAAAAGACACTAGTAATATAAGACGCTAGGGGCTAGGCCAGGTTAGCTGGCATCCTGCTCCTCTTGCCGGCTAGTTCCTTCCTATACCGGCTGTTAGCAGCTAATAAAGAGAGCTCTATTATCTCCCTTAATACTAGGTGTATTATAATAAACTAGACCTTATATATAGCTGCCTATATAACTCTAAATATACACCCTGTAATATTAAAGGGGATACTGCTAATATGTTTTGCTTTATATAGCGCTGCTTATCTTTAGAAAGATATAGTGATATTATTAAATATAGAACTATTACGCTTTATAATAACGCAACCTAGCTTGCCTATAACGCTAAAGAAATTAAGAAAAAACTTTAGGTAGAATATATTAGAGGCCTTAGCCTGTATACCACTAGTGTAGTTAGAACCAAAATTAATAGTATGCTTTTCCTATAGTATTATAAGGGCGGCGGCCGCTTTAAAGTCCCTACTAAGCGCCTTCTTAATAAACCGGCAGGCTGTAAGAGACCTTTCTATTAGTATAGGCAAAGGGATCTACATTATAGTAGCCTTTACCTTAAAGTATATAGTGCCTAGAGGAATAGTCTACCTCCTACCTCCTTACCGGCTGGCCGTTATGCCTACCTGGCCTGGCCTCTTCGTCTTTAAACAGCTTTTTATTAGGTAAGGCTTCTAGATGCTAATTAGAAAGCTTAGCGTCAGACAGGCTATTATCTAGCCTAGTGTCCTTATTAGCATATAGTATTATGTCTTTACTGCTCCTCCTTCTGGCTGCTAATAACACGCGGTATACCTCTTTATTATACCCTAGTAAGCCCTTCTTAACATAGTAGGCAATACAGCAGATAAGATATAGGCCTCTTCCTTTTGCTCCTGCTAAGGGGGGGGGGGGGGGGGGGGGGGGCTAGGACAAGGCCCTATAGTGTATATACTTTTTTTTTTTTCTATCTATACTAGCAGAACTGTTCCCTACTGTGTCTTATTAGTGCTATAACCTTTATATAGGAAGCCTCTAGGGGTAAAGCTAATTATACTTATCTTATAACGCTAGTCTTACTTTATAATAGGGTCCTTTATATATTACCTTATATTCTTATACGGTATTAGATTATTATTTTAGTTACTACTTATACTACTATACTATTATCTAGTACTACGTCTTAAAACTATCCCCTGTTACATCCTATTAGTACTTATACCTCTATATAGGAAGCCTTTAGAGGTAAAGCTAACTATACCTATATAGTAGCCTTAGTATTACTTTATAATATAACGCTTTATCTCTTACGTTATATTCTTATAAGACGTAGTATAGTTATTTTTTATTATTTTTTTTACTATCTATACAGTTATACTGTTATAAAATCCTATCTAGTATCTATTATATATAACCTAAGCGCCCTCCCTTAGTAAAGCCTTGGCCGCCCTACTGGCGTTATATCCCTACTATATAAGGTCTTAGTATTTATTTATAAAGCACTTTATATTCTTATAACAGCCAGGAGAGGTCTCTTTTATTACCTATACTGTAGTGTAGCCAATATAAACCCTGTCTGATACAGTTTTAACCCTATCTGCTATATAATAGAATATACTTTAGGGTCTAGCCCCTCTTAGCTTGCCTCTTGCTGGCGTTATACTCCTGCTAGGAAGGACCTTAGCGCTCCCTTATAGACTATACTGCCAGTTAGGTATACCCCCCTTCCCTACCCTAAGGCCTTACATCTAGTACAGCTAAAGATGTCTACTACTACTGCCCTTAGGTATAGTTATAGTACCCTGTATATGCTTAGGTAGGCCCTGTCTGGCTGTTAGCAGTAGGTTTCTCCCTTAGGAGAGAGACAGTCTAGGCCTTAGGCTTAACCTAGGCTAGGCCGTACGGCCGTCTGCCTTAGGGCTGTAAAGCTATACGTCCTCTTTCCTACCTAGTAGAACTATACTACTCTTAAGGTTATATATACTGCCTGACGACTGCTGCTTTTAGGGCAGACTACAGTAGTAAGGTTAGATAACTAAGCTGCTGCTACTATTAGGTGTGGCGTTAGAGTTAGAGATAGTATCTATAGGGGGCAGGGTCCCGGCCGCCTCTGCCCTACAGACGTAGCTGTTATAGCCGGTATTTATCCCTTTTATCTCCTCTATTAGTATTATAATAGCCTTCTTAATCCTATATTAGGCAGTTATTATCGTTATAGTAGGTTTATCTTATTAGGTAAGGTTAGTAAGCTAGAACACCTTAATATAAAATGTCTAGACTAGTTAAAAGACCTACTTTTTTTATATATACCTTTTTTATATTATATTAATAGGGTGCTATATAGGCTAGAGCACTTAGCTGTTAGCGTTAATAGTCTGCTATATAATCTATAATACCTAGGCCTATATAGTGTGTATAAATCGCTTAGTATAGGTCAGGCTGCTGATAAAGGCTGTATCGCTATTAAGGAACAGTTATACCTCTACTGACCTAAACTTATCTATATTATTCTAGATAAAGTTAAGGATGTATCCCTATAGTGACACCGCTACACCTTTAAGCTGGCTACTAACCTATTAAGATATACCTAGCTTTATAAGAGTGCCTTTAAGGTACTTATATAGTAGAGGCTTGTTTTTTACCTTTAGGTTTACCTTATTAATAGCGACAGCATTATCCTGGTCGATCTAGGTAATAATATGCTATAGGATACAGACTATTACCTGCCCTTCTGGCTTCTGGCTATAGAGAAGCGGCTTAAGGTCTAGAAAGGTAAGTGTAGGCACAGCTAAGATGGTCTAGTATACAGCCTTATATTAGTTATTACTAAGCGATATAAAAAGTCTGGCAGCCTATATGCTATACCAGCCTCTCTTCTGGCCTAGGTAGAAGACGTCCCTAACGTTATCTGCTATATAGTCTTTATTATAGAGGCC
The DNA here is from genome assembly GCA_030867255.1 of Colletotrichum somersetense. Classification (NCBI taxonomy): domain Eukaryota; kingdom Fungi; phylum Ascomycota; class Sordariomycetes; order Glomerellales; family Glomerellaceae; genus Colletotrichum; species Colletotrichum somersetense. The sequence continues at coordinate 29,471 of MU843735.1, read as the reverse complement.
TACTATAATCTGCTGCCAGTCGTCCTGCCTAATATTATAGCCTTTATTAACAGGTAGGGCTAGAAGCGTCTTAAGAACAGCGTTAAGTACAGCAAACTAATACTTATTAATATAAAGGCTTACTATCTACTTAAATATTAAGATAGTAAAGGTCTTTAACCTAAGCTATATACTATATTATTATATTATTATATCCTACTACAGCTTATAGTTTTATAGTGTAATAAGCCTATAGGTTAGGAACTGTTTTTTACCCTTAAGATAAAGCACCTCTATAAGCTTTTAGTTAACAGATATAAGACCCTCTTATAGTAAGGCCCCTAACGCCGCCTTAGACGTAATAGATATAAGTTATATCTAGATCTAGCTGTAGTTATTAGGCAGGCCTAGATCCTGGCGGTTTACCTACAGCTGTATGTTTATACCGCTTAATAGCCGCTTTATCTACAGTTAGCCCCTCCCCTGGCTGCAGCCTATACCGCCAGGTAGGCAGACAGACAGACAGTACCTTTATTATAAAGCTTATATATCTACTATAGCTTTATCTCTAGCGCCTTTATCTCCTAGAGATAGGCATATAGCACCTTAATATAATACTAGCCTGCTATTACCTCTACTATACCCTTATTAACTGTAGCCTACTAAAGGAAGTATTCCTCCTGCTATCCCTTTATAGCAGCTTATATATAGTATACCTTATCGGCACTATAGAGCGTAATAATATAGTGTTTTGGTGTGTGCTGCTCCAGCCTGCTTTTCTTAAACGTCTCCTTAAGCTTATATATATAGTCCTGGTTAATAGGCCGGTTCTGCCTAACGCTTTATATAGTGTTAAGTATATCGATTAGTATCTTGGCTACTGTAAGTAAGAAAGGCCTTATATGCTCCTTAACTAACTTACTATTACAGAACGGTTTCTCTATAGAGCTAGCAGTAGTCTATCCTGCCTGACCAGGCGCCACCCTTACTGTAACGGTATCGTTAGGTCCTTACTTCTGCTTCTTTCTAGCTATTAGGCCTAGTATAATAGTGTCTAGTGTTATTATTATTATCTGTTCTCCTTTAGCCTTTTATACTAGCTTCTCTATAGTTTTTTTTATCTATACTATATAGTCTTTTTAGCTTAATAATAGGATATAATAGAAGGAAGAAAAGGTCTGCTAGTCTGTTATAAGGTGTATTACACTATATATATATTATATTAGGGATTAGGTCTAAGGGTATTACCGCCTGGTTATATTATCCTAGAGATAAGGCAATTAGTACTATTAGGTTAGGGCCCTTACTATAGCCCCTAACCCCTGCTGACGGCTCTTTACCTACAGTTATATGCTACTATAGCAGATAACGAGATACTACAGCTAAGCCTAGTGGTTATATTATATAGGGTGTAGTAAGTAGGTTAGGACGATAATTAACTATACTAGGAGGTTAAGTATAGAATGCTTTACTGCCTTAGGCTTATTACTCTATAGGGGATAAAGGGCAGAGGGATCTTTTTTTTATCTATAGAACCTAGGTATAATAAGTACTGTTATTCCTTTAGCTAGGTGCGCTTTATCTGTCTGGTTAGTCTTGTCTATAATAAGGGCGCTCTAGATAGTTAGGTGTAGTAGAAGCATCTTATTATATTTCCTTCTGCCTGCCTGTATCTATATTTATTAGTATAGCCTTTAAGATTAGTGTTATAAGCGGCTTTTATATATAGAGATACCAGCTAGTATTTACTACCGACCCTTAGTCTTCTGATTTTATACTATAAAAGGTATATATCTATAACTAGATAATATAATACTATCCTTTTAGAGATATATATAGACGTCTATTTATATATTATTATACTTTATCTATTTTTATTTATAATTAGTACTACACTATAAGGATTATTAGTCTGTTTTACTAAGCGGAAGGGTGGTTATATAAAAACATTAATTTTATTTAGACTTTAATCTATAAAGTATATTAAAATTTACTCTAGCGCCTAGGTGTAAAAAGGAACTACTTCTATATTATAAAGTATTATATTTTCTTACTTTTTATTAGCTTTATATCTTTCCTTCTTTAGTAGCCTGCCTTAGGTGTATTATAAGTGGTTTTAATACTTTTTTTACCTTAACTTCCTTAGTGTTTTTTTCCTTAATACCCTTAATAATATAAGTAAATACTTATATAAGAAGCCTACCTTAACGCCTCCTTCTCCTCTCTATATACCTCTTCTGGCTGCTTTTTTTCTTTTCTTCCTTTAGAAACCTTATACTTATCCTAGATTATACCTATAGCTAGAATCTAGCGTATTAATCTTATGGCCTGTAGGGCCATACAACTTAGTAGACTTTTTCTACTTATCTGCTAACACACCTTACTTTATTATTTAGTTTATTCTTATTACCTTCTTAGCTAGTATACCTGGCTAGTCTATATAAGCTTAGTTATAGTAACATATTACCTTAGGGATAATAACACTTCTGCCTTTTATAATAGTAGGCTTTTTTAATATAGTACTGCTAAGAGGCAGATACAGTTCTACTATATTAATATTATTACTTTTTCTTATTATATACTTTAGCTAAATAAGACGTATACCCTAGTCTGTTTTAATTAACCCCTTTCCTTTTGGCTTAGTAGGTAAGTTTGCGTTAAGGCAGTATTCCTCTATATGGCTTGCCTTTTTCTCTTTTTATCTTTCTTCCCTTTCCTGTCTCTTTTTCCTTCTTGTCTTCCTCTTCTTTCTCCCCCCTTCTATTAACCCTATACGTCTGTAATCTGGTTATATAGCTTTTTTGCCTGCTTCCTCCTTCTATATAGTTCTATTTATCTTACTGTATACGTTAGGCCTCCTCTATAGACCTGGGAGATATCCTTTATAGGTTACCCTTAATAGGTTATATATAGTAGTAGCGTTTAGCGTTAGATAACATCCTGCTGTATTAGCTATTATTATAGCGACTAAGACGTTAATTAGCTACTGTTAGTAGGCTTCTTCCCTCCTAAGTGTAGACTAAAAGAGAATAAGTAAACATACCTATAATCTTTACTTATACCCTCTTGTCTAGACAGTATTATAGGGGGTAGAACGCCTGCCTTTACTATAGTAGACCGCCTTATAAGGGCTTTATATCGGCTAATCGCTTAATTAGAGAATCCTATTAGGATAAAGGATACTAGTAAGTACCCTAGGAGTTCTTCTACTATAGGGATAAAATCTCTTTTAGAATAGGTTAGGAAAAAGGTCCCCTATAGGCTCTTTAAGACTAACTATTACATGCCCCTAGGGGCTTCTGCTTTTCCCTAGTCCTTTAAAGGTATAAAGGTAGATACCCCTAGGGGCTTCTGCTTTTTTCTTACTCTTTAAGGCGTATAGGTAGGATGCTCCTAGGGGCTTCTGCCTTTCCCTAGTTCTTTAAGGCTTATAAGTGGGATGCCCCTAGGGGCTTCTGCTTTTCCCTAGTTCTTTAAAGGTGTAAAAGCAGATACCCCTAGGGGCTTCTTTAGTCTTGTCTGTATATTTAGTTAGTATACCTTTTCAAAAAGGCCTGACTATAGCTAGCTAGTATCCTATATATCGAATCGCCCTGTGTATCCTGCTATCTCTTGTTATTTATGCCGTGATCTACCCGTCTTGCTTGTTATGTCTCTACCTACTCTACTGACCCCTCTCCCTCCCTCCCTCCCTCCTTTTATATATGTGTGTGTGTGGCCCTAACCCGACGCTGCCGGGGCCGTGGGGGCGGGCTACTGTCTTAAACATCCTAAAGACTTAGCTATAGCTAAGCTAGTAGGTATTATAACTAGCAGGCCTTATACCTAGTTATTTTAAGATAGCGGTTATTATCTAGAGGGTCTTCCTCTAGAGAAAAGCGCTATTACTATCCTAAACATCTTAAAGACTTAGCTATAGCTAAGCTAGTAGGTATTATAATAGGTAGGCCTTATACCTAGTTATTTTTAAATAGTGGCTAATATCTAATACTACCTTTATCTTATTATATATATCTAAACTATTATACCCTTTAAGCAGTATATAGTATTAAATTATACTTAAACTTATCCTATATTATCTAACTACTGTATAGTGTCTCTTTAAATAACCTTATAAGGCAGTGTTTTTAATTATAAGGAGTTTATAATAGCAGTTACCCCCTTACTATAGTGGCCGCCTAGGCAGACTATTAATCTAGGGTTACCTAGCGGTTTAAGAGGTCTTTAGGCCTTTTATCCTGCTAGATAAGCCTTATAGATATACTGCTACTAGTTATACTAATATAAGATAATAAGGGAAAAACGCCTGTATTAGACGCTAAATAGCTAAAGCTATAGGGTTAGTTTCTCCTCTCTAGGCCCCTAAGCCTTTTTACCTCTTAGGGCAGGTAAAGTAGACAGTACGCTTAGAGGAATTAGCTAGAGGAATTAGGTCTTACGCCTTTACTTTCTAGGTATTATTAAATACCTAGAATATCCTACTGGCCTAACAGTTAGAGATATCTACTATAGTAATATATTATACTTTTTTTTATTATACTGACTTTACTATTACAGTTAAGTAATAGAAAAAGGTCTTACGCTTTTACTTTCTAGATATTATTAAATACCTAGAATATCCTACTGGCCTAGCAGTTAGAAATATCTACTATAGTAATATATTATACTTTTCTTTATTAAACCGACTTTACTATTACAGTTAAGTAATAAGAGATTATAGGTAACTTATCCTATATATAGCTCTTCTAGAGATTACTAAATAACTAGAAGACTAACTAGCCTTATCTGCTAGACGCCTAAAATAAATCTTAACTAATATTAATTATTATAAATATTTAGAATATAAATACGCCTAGGCCTTAATAGCAGAGGGCCTAGTATTATACTAGAGATACCTCTAGCAGGGGCTTCTATATATTACTATATCTACTAGGACCTCTAGTAACCTATATAGAACTAAACTATCTATACTTATTATAGAAGGTAAGGAATCTTATCTAGGCCCTTATAGGTTTACAGTTAGTAACCCTACTGATAAGTACTCCTTTAGTGCTTTAAGTATAGGTAATAGTTTAACCTACTATAAGAAGTTATAAAGGCTAGTAACTTATAAAGAGATAAAGGAAATAGTTACACTTAGTAATAGGTAACTAGAGCCTGCTTCTAAGCGGCAAGACTAACTAAATCCTTAATCTATTTAGGCTTTAGATAGGGACCTATAGCCAGTATTACTAGGTAAGGTTAATATACTAGGTACTAAAAGGTTATATATAGTGCTACTAAAAGGGCGGCCTATACCTCCTGCTATAAGGTTAAAGCGTTTTACTTTCTTTCTAGCGTATATACTATATTAAAAGGTGCCTAGTATTAGGTTATATAGGGACTTTAGTAACTTTAGCTATAAGGCCGGTAAGGGTTTTTACACTAAGTACTAAAAGGTTATATATAGTGCTATTAAAAAGGCGGCCTATACCTCCTAACGTAAGGTTAAAGTGCTTTACTTTCTTCCTAGTGTATATACTATATTAAAAGGTGCCTAGTGTAGGGCCCCTAAGGACTTTAGCTATAAGGCTGGAGGGATAAGTAACAGTTAGTAATTCTTTTTACCTACCTGCTATAATAGCTATAATATAGTATATTTTATAAATATAAAGATAGAAGACGTTTAGATAATCTTTTACAGCTTAGTAGGGTAAGATCTTAACTTTAACTAGCCTAGGCTTATAGTCCCTGCTGTTTCGGTAGGGGCAGCAGCCTAGGCTTTTTTTATACTTAAGATTATAGTATAACGTTATATATATTATATAATAAGATAAAGTGCCTTAAGGTATAATAATAATAATTAATAGATTAAGAAATATCTAGTATGCTAGTATAAGGCCTCTTCTATTAATAGTATATAGTAATAACGTCTTATAATAAAAAACGTTAGCCTTTAAAAGGGATATACTATATAATAAGTAAAAGCAGCCCTAAGATAAGACGTAAGTCCTAGGCTGTAATATCTAATACTAAAAGACCTAGTCTTTTATAGATATTTAGCCTACTATAGGACTTATATCTAGATAAAAGGGATATATTTCTATAACTAGTATAAAGGTTCTTACTATAGTTAAGATTATACCTTTTAAGTAGGGATTACTAGGGTTTAGGCTAGAATATAGACTTACTGTTTTAGCTATATAGGGAAGCTAGTAGGGTAAGCCTTTTAGGTAAAAAGTAACCTAGCTAGGCTAGGCGGTTTATATAATATATAGGCGTCTAAAGGTTAGGTTTAGCGTTAGTGTTTAGGCCTAGTTATATACTATAATTAGTTTCTAAATAACCTAGGTTAATCTAGATAGGGGAGGTATAAAGCCTAAAGGTAGTCCCTAGTAACTAGTTAAGTAAGACTCTTTATTATCTTCCTGCTTAAGCTAGTTAGCTAGACTTATAGTATTACTTTAGGCTTTATACTACTCTTAACGCCTATTAGTAAGGAGACTTATTAGGTATTATACCTTTAATAAGACGCTGCTAGACAGCCTCTCCCCCTTACTAGGCCTTATGCCTAGTGTAGGCCTTAAAGCGTAATAATAAGGAACCTCTATCTGTCTTTTAGATAGTTAGGATACTAGGCTTTAGCTAGTTACTAACCTAAGTGATAAAGTTAAACGTTACTCTACTAAGCCTTTAGGGAAATAGGTAGAAGATACTATAATTATTTAAATAGGTAGTATACCTTTTTTAGGTACTAATCTAAAGGATAGGCTTTTAGGCCTAAGTAATAGGTAGATTTCTTTAGTTATAAAAGTGTTATAAGTTAGGTACTATAGTTAGCTTAAAAATAGGGAATAATATAATAAATAGAGTTAACTATAGTCTTTTTAAAAAAAAGACTAATACTAAGTAGTATTATATATATTTAATTTAGCTTACTAATAGCTTTAAAGCGTTTACTAACTGGTTTTTTATTTATATAGGTATAACTAAACCTAATATTACTAAGTAAGAAAATTTAAAAATAAATAACCCTAACTATACTAGCTAAACCTTATACCTTATCTACCTACCACCCCTACTATAGGCCTAGTAGTAGTAGTAAGACTAACGGCTATAGAAGGAAAAGCAGAAGCTATAGTAATTATAAAGATAAACAGCCTTACTACTAAGTAAAGTATAATATAAGTTCTACTAAATACTATTATAGTAATTACTAATAATATAAATATAAGGCTATACTGTCTAGGATAAGGCCTAGGCTATAATGCTAATACTTTTAAATAATATAAGATAATATAGTAGAGAGACTTAAAAATAAGATTTACTAGTATAATTAAAAGGGTAATAATAAGGTAACTAAAGTCTCTAGTTACCTACTTTATAACATTAAGGTAATCTTTTAGCGTTATAATAGCAAACAGCTTTAGGCGCTATAGGCTTTTTTAAAAAAAGATAAAGAAGACTATAATTATAGTAAGAAAGCCTATAACACTATTAGTATATTCTTTATAGCAGTAGGAAATAGCTAGTAAATTTAGGTAGGTTACTTTAAGACCTATAGAGGTAATAGGCCGGGCAGCAGCCTCTTAAGACGCCTTAAAGGCGGTTAGGAAATCTAAAGGGCGGCTGTAGTGCTACCTGGCGGTATTACTTTAGGTATAGTTATAGTTTTTAGCTCTTTAGGGAGTAAGGCTGTAGTAACAGCTTTTAAGATAAGTAAGAATCTTATAGTTTAAGACCTATAGCACGCTAAAGGCGTAATAGTAGAAATAAGGATTAGGGATACCTTATATAGCTACTAGAGACACCTCTATTTAAAGCTATATTAGTAATACTGTATAGCTAGTATATAGTATTATATTAGTATATAGATTAATAATAAGCGCCCTATAGGTAGTAAAAATAGTAGTAATAATAAGGGGAAGGCTAATAAGGACTAGGTTATCTAGAGACTTTATAGGCTTATAAAGGTAGTAATTTATAATTAGCAGAAAGGGTAGATCTAGTATAATTATAGGTATATAGTAGATAATAAAAGCCTAAATAACTGGCTATAAGTAAAAGTAACTAATATGCCTTACTAGGCCTATAGTAACTAGGTCTACCTCTAGACTCTTTAGTTACCTCTATTTTTAGGCTTTAGTTTAGGATTCTAATAACTACCTATTACTTTAAAAGCTAAAAGGTTATTTTTAAGGTAAATATTTAAAAAATAGTGTTTAGAATTACTATATAAAACTTAAGGTTAAACTAAGATAAATATAGGGTATAGACCTAAAGGATAAAATCAGGAGGTAGAATTAAAAGTAGAATTAGAGGTAGAATTAAGAGGTAGAATTAGGAGGTAGAATTAGGAAAAGGAATTAAAGGTAGAATTAGGAGGTAAAATCGGGAGGGGAAATTAGAGGTAGAATTAAAAGGTAAGATTAAGAGGTAGAATTAGAGGTAGAATTAGGAGGTAAGACCGAGAGGTAGAATTAGGAGGTAGAATTAGGAGGGGGAATTAGAGGTAGAATTAAGAGGTAGAATTAGAAGGTAGAATTAAAAGGTAGAATTAGAGGTAGAATTAGGAGGTAGAATTAGAGGTAGAGTTTAGAGGTAGAATTAAGAGGTAGAATTAGAGGTAGAATTAGGAGGTAAAATCGGGAGGTAGAATTAGAGGTAGAATTAGGAGGTAAGATTAAGAGGTAGAATCAGAGGTATAATCAGGAGGTAAGATTAGGAGGGGGAATTAAAGGTAGGATTAAGAGGTAGAATTAGCAGGTAGAATTAAGATATATAATTAGGATATAGGGTAGAAAAATAGAATTAAGAGATAAAATAAGTTAATAATAAGGCTTAGTCTATATCTATATTAGGTTCTCTAGTGTCTAGAGGTGTCGTTAGGATCGGCAGGCTAATTAGGCGTGTATTAGGCTAAGGTAATAAGATATAGTCTCTAACTATATATTATATTATATAAGCTGGTCTATAGTATTTTAATTTAGTCTGTAAATACTCCCTTATAACGTTAGTATAAAGACTTTTATAACTATATAGTCTTAAAAATAGTATAGTTAAAATTTAATAACTACTTAAGTATAAAATAATTAAGAGAAAAAATATATATAAATCTAATATAAAGTAATAAGATATAGTCTCTAGCTATATACTACGCCTGTTACTTTTAATTCCTGCCTAACCTTAAACTACTGGCTCTCTGTGTGTAATAAGAAAAATTGCTAGTATAGCACCTCTATTATTTATAGTATGTCTCTAGCCACCTTGGCCTTCTTATAGATATTACCCCCCTTTAACTAATTGTTCTTTTACCTGTACTTAGCCTAGTAGTGCCTCTATATGTTTATTACGTAGCGGTATATATAACAGTATGTGTGGTAATGTAACCTGTTAGCTTAAGGCGGTGTAATATAGGTAATTAGCTTAACTATAGGATCTAGGTATTAAAATAATTATAACTCTATTTAGCTATAGATAATACTATATAGCGACTATATATAGTCTGTAATCTGCTTTCTTTTAGCTACTTTAATACCCTAATATTAATTTTTAAGATATATTAAGACCTTATTACTAATAACTGTATACTAACACTTTTTATAGATAGTAACTAAGAATTTAGTACTAAATATAAATAGGTCTATAGTGTCTTACTAGTAGGCTTTTATACTGCTACTGTCCTTACTACTATACTTACTGCCTGGCCTTATCTAGAGATTACTAGTATATTTAATATACTATATAGTAGTCTAGTTTAGCTTAAAAGTTACAGTTTACTATATAGGCTTACTTAGCTGGTAGCGTTTAGAAGCAGGCACCTTTATTACTATTAGTAATATATATTACTTATAAGTAGGGCTCTAACTATTATTTATAGGGTTATAGGTCGTTATAACACCAGGCGCCTCTATTTACTATAGTGTACTCTCTGTCTGCCAGGCCGTTATATATACTAGGCAGTTAGTTATAATACTAGGCGCCTCTATTTGCTGTGGTGTACTCTCTGTCTGCCAGGCCGTTATATATTCTAGGCCGTTATACGCTTTTAGCCTAAAAAAGCCGTGCTACTGCCTAGAAACCTATCTATATTGTTCTAATAAGGCCGGCTGGAGGCTGTCTAGGTATGCTCCGTCTAGCCTATACGTAACCGCTTACTGGAGAGGGCGATAGCCGCTCTGCCAGGCAAACGCCGACTCGGCCGGGGTATTATAGCTCCTGTTATTATACTAGTTAGTAAGGGTATAAACCTACTTAATATACCGTTTAGTAACGGTAATAGATAGCTAGTGGTATGTCTAGGTGTTAATAGGCTGCCTTATAGATTACGTACTAGCTTTTAAGAGCTTCTTAAAGAGCTTGTCGGTTAACTATAGCCTTTCTAGGCGTAACTATAATATAAATAAGATAGAGGACCCTGACCTATTAGGTGTATAGAGGTATCTTCTGTTAAGTATACCTGTAAGGGGCCTAATATAGATAAGATAAAGGTATAGAAGTCTTTTTATAACGTCTAGAAGGAACCTTACCACCTAGAACTTATTATTTATTATATACTGTGTCTTGTAATACCTTATAATAAGAATAAGGGCCCTAGAATAGATATAGATACTGCGCTGTATAGATGTCCTGTTTTAGTATTTAACGCTTACCAGCTTAGATCTATATACAGCCTGCCTGCCGGTAAGGTAGACTAAGACAAATAGTATAAATAGTAACGTGTTACTATTGTTAATATAGCGTTACACCTGGCGTATAACCTAGCCTTCTTTAGATAAAAGGCTGTTAACGCTAGAGAGATAGGCTTGTTATAATAGGTCTAAGTAGGCCTTCTAAAGGCTGTTTACTGGCTTTAAGATAAAAGAATAGCCTTAGTGTATGTTTACTATCTAATCCTTAGTCTTAGATAGGTTAAAGACTAGGTGCTAGCTATATATTAACCGGTTAACGGTAGAGGCTGTGTCCTAGGCTATATTTTATATAAGAGACTAGAACTGCTGTAAGGATAGCTGCCTGTTATCCTAGGAGATTATCTGGCTATTATTGCTCTAGTTAAAGCGGAAGGTAGGCCTATTAGCAGAAGATATAGCTTGCCTGTATATATAGAGGCTTAGGAACTCCCTAAGCGGCACTTATAACGCTAGGTATATTAACTTTTAGTAGACCTAGTTAACTATATTAAGCTGTCTGTAGTGTAGCCTTACTAGATACCTAATATAGTTATAGCTGGTCTGGGGTAGTAATACCTTTATAATAACTAGGCGGGTATAGTAAATAAATACTAAGAGGTTTACTATATAGTTCTTAAGGTATTAGAACCTAGACCTATTAGACGTAAGGCTAAAGACTCTACTAAAGTAGACTAAAAGGGTTAACTTAGACTAGCTATCTTTAAACTCCTTTATTATAAGGAAGTATAGTAGCTATAGTGTAAGGTCCTCTAGAGCGGTTAAAAAGTAATCCCCTGCCGTCTTTTAATCTATAGATATAAGTTAGGTAGGGCTAAAAGTAGCGCTAATATTAAACTAACTAGAGGGTAATAAGGGGCTAGCTACTGTATTTATTATTAAGCTGCCCTTTATAACGTCTATATAGTGGCCTCTGTCTGTATCCTTATTATTATACTCCTTTACACCCTCTAAGCCCTTACTTAAGGGGTCTTTAAAGTCACTATTATTATTAGTCTTAGTTATACTTCTGTTACTATTATTATTACTTAGATCTCTATATAAGCTATATAAGATCTTAGCTTTATTATAACTGCCTACTAGAAAGCTATAGGCTTAAACAGATAGTATCTTTTTTACCCTTGTCCTTATTGTTATACGTAATATATAGCAGCTGTCTATATCTAGTGTATTATTAGAAGCTAAGGTGGTGCTGGTCTTAGTAGGACTATTAGCTATAGCGTTATCTAGGCATAAGGTGTCTTATATTTTATTATACTAGAATACCTTAAGTGTATAGGATTAAGTGATAGTAAGAGATCTCTAGAGGTAAGACAGCTATATCTCTAGAGGAAGACGCTATTACTATATATAGAAGTATAAAAGCCTTTTTACTAGGCGGCAGTACTTATAGGTAGTAGCCTGCTAGCTAACTAACTTAAATAAGGCCTTATACAGCCGATAGGCCTTTAAGCTGTAGAGCCAGCAGCGTATAGTGATATCTATAGACTGTATTATGTCTTTATAACGGTTAAATACGCTGTCTATAACTAATATAATATATTATAACTAGGCTTTATCTTTTAAGGTGTTTATATAGGGTATATTATCTTTAGCGCTTAGGTTCTAGACGTCTGTGCTGACGGCCGGCAGCTCTAATTTCCTTATAAGGAAGTTACAGCAGGTGCTGTTAAATATAAGATCCCAGCCTGTATAACGCATCTAGTCTGTCTAGAACGCTATATTAACAGGGCCTATAGCAGTAGTGGTGGTGGCGGTGGCGGCGGCGGCAGCGCAGGGGCTGTTGGCAAGGTGGGCTTGTTCTGTATCGTGTGCCGCAGCAAGCAGGGCCTCTTAGGCAGTAGGTATACCGTCGGCCCTAGGTGTACCTATCTTATAGGGCGGCGGTAACGCCGGTATAGTAGATTAAGCTATCTAGTAGCCCTATATACTATTCTATAACTAGCTCTATAGTAGGATACTGCTATAGATCTAGTCCTATTACTATTTTTCTTTTTTATATAAGTCCTTAATACTATATACCTTACTAAGGTAACGGTAGACTAGGTTATTACTTACTGTCTAATAACTATAGTAACGGCAGGTGTAGCTGTAGGTAACCGTTAGTGCTTTATACGGCAGGAGGCCGTTAGGATAAAGGGCGACGTCGTTTAGGTCCCCTAGCTGTAGGGACTTTACTAGCGCGCTTAGCCTATAATATTACAGCTTAGGCACTTTATGCTTCTTGGCCAGGTGGCAGCTTATATACTCTCTAAACGGCTTTAATATATAACTGTAAGACTAGTAAATAAGAACCAGTTTAGGCTTATTAAGATATAGTTATAAGGATTCTAGGCGCTGGCGTTACTTATCTGTTAAGCTTTATAACGTTATAGGCTAGGATAGAGGGGGGGATAAGAGGGCTATATAGCTGTATAGGAGTAGTATATAGTTAATATTCTTAGTAAACAGAAGACTAAAAACAGCTAGCTGTAGTAAAAGCTACTGACTTACTTTCCTACTACTTTTTATTTAGGGTAATAAAGGGGTTAGGGGAAAAGGTGTTAAAATACGTTAAGATTTCTTTTTATAATAAGATAGATAAAGACACTAAAGTAGGGAGTAAAGTAAGGCGTATCTAATAGTATCTACTAATTAGAGGCTGTAGGGAATGCGTTAAGATTTCTAAGTCAGGCAGGGGGGCGTAAAGTGGGACGGTAGATAGGTTTAGCTAATAGTTATATACAGACGGCTGTATCTCGACGCGTTCCGGCAGAGAATACTTAAGTAGGTATATTAATCTCTAGCCTAAGCGTATTAGTTACTATAATAACGCCTTCTAACCTGCTGCTTTACTGCTATACCTCTAGCCGTACTGCTTTACCTTTAACTAAATTAACGCTACTAAAGAACGTCAGGCAGCTAAGCGTCTTGCCTAGCCGCTCTACCTACTTAATAGAGTCTATATAGATAATTACCTTCCTTTTTACCTCTTCCTACTATAGCTGTTCTACCTATATAATAACGACCTTATAGACCTTAGCCTTAACTATATCCTTCTTACCTTTATAGTTACCCTTAACGTTAAGAATAAAGTATTAGATATTCTTCTATATTATCTGTAACCAGAATATAACTACCTACTATAGGTTAAACCTTATACTATAGAAAAATATAGCCTTATTGCCTGGCGTAAGCGTTACCGTTAAGCAGACTGTTTATACCTTAAACTTATATACTACTGCCTTAATCTCCTGTAGCTTAGGCCGGAACGTTATACTTCCTTTAAGTACTATATAGCACTTATCTATAACGACCTAGCCCAGTAAGAGTATAAATAATATACTCTTACTGCTGCCTATACCTATAATCTATACCACTAGGCTCTGCCTATTAGTAATTACCTAGACGGCCTACACCTAGTTACCTTAAAATGTTACCTTTAGTCGGCCTGTTATCTACTAGAGCTACCCCTCTAGATAGACCTACTGTAGACACGCCTGCTGCTAAAGCCAGGCCTCTATCTAGATGCTGTTATATAGCTCTGCCTCCTGCTTTACTTTAACCTTTAACCCTGCCTACGCCTTATAGTCTTCTGCCTTAAAGTTAAAGAACTAGTGTTACTGCTAGCTAACCTAGTAGAACTACTGCTACTTAGCTGTAAACCTACTGCTAAACTATATAAGTAACTATAAGTAGATAAGCCTAGCTATTCTTATACTATACCTGGCCTATAGATCTTATATACTATTATTTATATTATCTACCTTTTTATCTTTATTTAGGCCTCTTTTTTTAAGTTATCTAAACGCCTTATTTAAGTACTAGTTAGTAATAGTAATAGTAATATACTGCTATATACTAACGTTAAGTTAGTTACTTAGCAGCTAGCTGCTATACTACTATATAATCTACTGTAACCGGTCTATTATCTATACCTACTCCTCCTTTTATATCTATACTGCTGCCTTATTATTATTATAGCTGCTATCCTGGCTGGTACTGCTTAGCTGCTTTGTCTCTTTATCTTAGCTTCCTTTTACCCTCTATAGAATCTTATTAGCCTAGAGATATATACTATAGCCCTTTAACCTAGATACTGTCCCTTATACCTTCTGTTAAAACGGTAGTACTAGCTATAGATACTATACTAGCAGCTTACCTGCCTCTTACAGTAGATACTAATAGATTACCTTAGCCTGGCCTATACTATAGAACCCCTTAAAGTATACTGTTATAAAGTATATTAAGCCTTTATATATAAATACGTTCTAGACCTCTCTATTAACTATATTACTATACTAGATCCTTACTAGCTTTATTATCTGCCTAGGTTAGCTGTTAAGTATATATATTAGTAGCTATAGACGCTTATAGAACTACCTAAAAGTGTGCTTATACGTCTGTCTTACTATTAGGCAGAAGACCTTTCTTTTTACCTCTTCTGCCTTACTGCTGTTAACGCCTTACTGCTATACTAGTTAGGCAGACACTTTAATCTAGCTAAACACTTATCCCTCCCCCTCCTATATCTATACGTTATAATTATCCTATATAAATAAGTACTCTAGCTGCTTCTTGCTATAGTTATCCTTAATTAACCCCTATAGGATTACCGGTAGCACCTCCCTTAGCCTCTCTCCTCTGCCTGCCCCCTTGCCTGCTATTATTAGCTTAGTAAGTAGCTTTCTAGCCTTTTATACTAGACTATATATTATATTTAAAAGCTGGCCTATACTAAAGTGTACCTATTAAGATAAAATCTTATCTTTAATCTAGTTAATATGTCTAGAGATTAATATATTATACTAGATTTTTAACCTTATTATATATATCTCTAAGATTTAGTCTATTAGCGTTAGCTTAGCCTTAGGTATACCTAACGTCTATATTATAAACCTTTATACCTTAGTGTATATATATTAAAATATACTAGGGACCTTATCTTTAGCTGCCTTTATTTTAATCTTTTTTACCCTCTCCTTTATACTATCCTTTCTCTTAATAGCAGACTAGTATATAATAAGTATCTAGCTTATTTTAATAATAGTTAAGTAGATTATTATATAGTCTATTACTTTAACCTAACTGTTATCTTTATTAATACTTATAACAGTAAGTATACTAATTAAAATATTTTTATAGTTACCTTACTAGATTAAGTAGTCTATAATGCTAATAATAATCTTAAGTGCTGCTTACTCTGCCTCTATTAGTGTGTCGTCTGGTTTCCTAACGTTAAGTGCCTCCTCTTTCTATATAACGGCTTTAAAGTGGTCCTATAGCTGGCCCTGCCTTACTGTCAGCCGATATAGCGGCCGTTTGTCTTTAGCTATCTCCTATGTATAGTGCTAGATATAGAGTAGCTTCTGCTAGATACCTTTATATTACTCCTATATCTAGTCTTCTAGCCGGTTATTAAATAGCCTATATAGCTTAATATATACTTTATTCTGTTATACCTTAAACAGTGTAGCGTTTCTAATAGTGTTAGGGCTTAATATCTTATATACCTGGTTTAAGACCCTCTCTATTACCGTCTATATAGCCTAAAGTACCTTTTTCTCCTTTATAATAGGCTTTATTATCTCTTATAGCTTACCTATTAATAGACCTTCTAAATGCTTTAGCTACTTTATATAATTTAGCTATAATTATATATCCTGTTTATTATCTATACTATAAATAATATTTTTTATCTAAAAACTAACCTGTTTAGCCTCTTTTTAATAGATCTATATAATAACGTTATATACTAACGTCCCTATTAGCCTAGGCTGGGTGCCTCTGTCTGCCTTCTCTGTCTGGCTGACTTAAAACCAGCGGCGGCCGGCCTATAATAGGAAGAAGCGCTAGCATAAGACCTTTTTTCTTTATAGTAGATTCCTTAGCTTAAAAGCCTTCCTTTTTGTATTACCTTTTTTCTTTTAGTTATTTACCTACCTATACTTATTATAGTAGTACTGCTATATAACCTATAGTTAGTAGTAGATATAGCTATATATTATATACTTAAGCCTGTTATACTCTGGTAGGGTAAGATGCTTAATAGGCTTAGTTATTAGTTCTGGTAGTAGAAGCGCTATAATCCCCTTTTAGTTACAGATAACAGCTAGGTATGCCTAGACGGCCTATATAAGCTCCTTACGCCTGGCGGCCAGGAGAGATTAATATCTTATATAAAGATAGGTCTCTACCTTATTAGTAATAACTGTAAATTAGTATATTTTATAGATAGTAATAGGAAACGTTAGGTTATAGATAAACAGTTTTATTTTAATCTTATTTTTATACTGTTATTAGTTTCTATATCTTTAAACTGCCCTTTATATTATAAAAGTAAATAAATAGACGTTACTATACTGTAATATAAGAGACTGTATTATATAAGCTGGTTTATAGTATCTTAATTTAGTCTATATATACTCCCTTATAACGTTAGTATTAAGACTTTTATAACTATATAGTCTTTAAATTAAAGTAGTTAAAATTAGATAACTAGGTAGAAGATAATAATAATAATAAGAAAAATATATATAAATTAAATATAAAGTAATAAGATTTAGTCTCTAACTGTATACTACGCCTAGCGGCTAGAAGATATTAATCTCTATAAAGATAAGTAACTACCTTATTAGTAATAACTATAAACTAGTATATCTAGTAGATAGTAAATCTATAGTACTTCTATTTCTATACTATAGTTATCTTTAATATTACTTAACTGCTACCTCTATATAATAGAAGTAAATAAATAAATACTACTATAGTCTAATATAAGAGACTATATTATATAAGCTGGTCTATAGTTATAGCACTTATATTATATAATTACCTTTAGGTGGCCTATATATATTCCCTTCTTACCTATATCGAAATATTTCCCTAGATAGAAACTCTAAAAATATAAGTATAGATATTCTTCTTAATTTATATAGTATAGTAATATATTTAGTCTTATCTGCGCTTTCTATCTATACTATTCTTATAGGCTTTTATTTAGAAGAAGAGTATAGCTTGTTAATATCTGTCTAGATAATAAGCTATACCCTTTGTCTTTAGCGTCTCTACTTCTTGTTTACAGGGTATTCTAACCAGCTATACTATAGCTTGTTGTATTTAGTAGATTAGGGTATTCTAACCAGCTATACTATAGCTTGTTATATTTAGTAGATTAGGGTTTAATAGAGTTAAGGGTAGGCTTATATTATATAACTAAGGCTACCCTGGTTTTACTTCTTGCTCTTAATCTGCTGTTTAAGTACTTTTACTTTTTATTATAAGTTCTATAATATCTATCTTAGGTTTTATAATACTTATTTATTATATTCTTTTAGGATATAGCTAATAGCTTAATTAACGTGTAGTTTAGGCTAGAGTAATTCTTCTAGTAGTTCTCTATAGTGTTTATTTAGTATAAGGTTTTTATAAGTGTAGTTTTAGACTTTCTCTAGGGTTACTTTTTTTATACTTTATTTTTTACTAGTGTTTATTAGTCGTTTTTTTATAATAGTAATAGTTTTTACTAGTTATTTTAGGTACTATCCTGCTTATTCCTTACTATTCTAGTAGATTATATAGTTATTATTATAGCAGGCGGTCTAGAAGAGTTATAGGTAGGGTGTCTCTTTTTATACTAGGTTAGCTTATTTAGTACCTTCTAGAAGTAGTTTATATTAAATCTGTTTAGGCTACTTATAGTCTCTTATAAAATGTCTTATCTTCTTATAGTTATAATATTTAATAGTTTTAATATTATATATTAGTTACTTATCTTATTTTTTAGTTATATTAATATCTATAGGTCTAGTGTAATATCTATATATTATACTATTACAGTTATTTTATTATAGTTACTTAGGTCTATACTTCTTATTAGTATTAGTATTAACCTAGTTAGACTATATAGATTATCTTTATTTTTCTAGCTTACGTTTATATAGCCTGTTATTAATTTTAATAGCTTTCTCTATAAACTTATAGAATTCTTTTAGTCTATTATCTTAACTTAATTTATCTTTAATATCTTCCCTAAGCCTTTAGTAGAATTTAGCTATTAGGGCTTTATCTCTTTAGTCTAGTTTAGAGGTAATATTACGGTTAGTAATCTGATAGTAGGGTTTCCGCTAATAGTATAGCTAAGGTCGATACTTAGTAATAGTAATATTAGCTTGCTGGTCTGTTAATCACTTAGTGATCAGTCAGGTAGTTAATAGTCGTAAAGGTAGCTTATATAGCTTCTTGTTAATAAATCACTAAGTTAGATACTAAAAGGTATTTAGAGAATATATTATAAGTTAATTACTAAAAAGCTATAGAAGTCTGTCCTTAAGTGCGTCTAAGTCTATCCTATATATAAGTCTTAATCCTTATGTTAATATATAGGGCTGTATGTCTAAGATATAGTATCTATATGTTTCTTATATAGCGTCTGTATGCTAAGTATATAGCGTCTATATTCTTAACGTATAGATCTTATCTAATCTTATTATTATATAACTTATCTATAGTTCTTTTGTTCTATAGGGAGTCATCCCTCTGCTAGTCTATAAGATGTTATGCCGCCTGCGCTTTTAGGGCCTGGTAGGCCTTCTGGCTGCCTATAGTTTATTAGGTCGTAACATTAGGTCTTTCCTCTAAAGGTCTTGCCCTTAAGACCTGTATAAGTAGGTTATACCTCCTAGGTTAGGGAGTCGTTAATTATGCTTCCTGATTTACTTATAATGCTAATACTATATTAGGTTATATAGAAAAATTAGGGTTAAAATTAGTATTTTGTTCTGTATGCGATTACGTCTTCTAACAGTTTGGTTTTTCTAATATTATGCTTTACAGTTAGTATTTTTATACTAGTTATATTTATTAAATAGCTAAAGGGGCTAAGGTCTATTAGGGCTGTAAAAACTTAAAGCGTCTTTATAACAGAATAGTAGTAGCGTTAAGTTATAAGTAACTTTTTTTATCTTATTAAAGGTATTACTAATAATATATAGTGTAAAAGCTAAGTAATTAGCGTTAAGAATAAAAGGAAAAAAAAGAAAAAGTAAGTAATACCCTTTTTAAGCTTTACTAGAAGCTTATTTAGATCTAATCTAAAGTAGCTAAAGTAGCTAGTCGTTTAGTAAAGATTTATACTATTTATAAGAAGGTAAAAAAGCGTTATATAGAGACGTTTATATAAGGAATATAGGAGCTAGAGGAGGAGGATACTTTAAAAGCGCTTAACGCTTATAAGTATTAGGTAGTAAACAACCTCTAGGCCAAAGGTGTTAATAATAATATAGACTAGCTGTCTTTAGGTATTAGTAAGGAGTTTACTAGACTAGGTCTACTTATAGAGGCGTCTGGCTTAGGTAATTATAAGGGTAATAGTTTTTAGCTAGCAGCTAGCGTTTCTAGGTAAATAAATAGATTCTTATCTTATAGCCTTTTTAGTTTATAAGGTCGGTATAGTAGCTATAGTCGCTTAACCCTGTTTCCTAGTCTGTTATGTTAGAATCCTATAGTAAGTATTAGTGTTTCTTTTTTTATATAAAACTCTACCTAATAGTTTTTAAGTTTTTTTTCTATATAGGTTAGGTTTAATACTAGTTCTTATATGTTATCTTCATAGCTATAGCCTTTTTATTTAATAAGGTATTATGTTTTAGGTTTTTTACCTATTGTCTAGCTTGGTTAGTTATAGTTAATAATTTGTTTAATTTTATACTCTAGCTTGTTTCCTTTTATAATAATAGGGTCCTGTATTATAGATCCTTTAGGTATTAGTTCTAGTAATATAATATAGAATACTAGGTAGATTTTTATTATATCTAGTAAGTTAAGTTTATAGTTAACGTTAGAGATCTTTCTAAAGATTTTAAAAGGTCTAAGTCTTTTATAGTTAAGTTTGTCGCTTAGTCGTTTAGTCTTAATGTTTTAATAGATAAAATATACGCTATCTCCCTCTTTTAAGGTTAGTCTCTTAATCTTTTTTTAGTTAGTATATTTTTTTATTTATTACCTAACGAATTTAAGATCCTATAAGGCTGACTTCTAGATTTCTTAGATCTTATTAAAGTTAGCTACAGCCTTTAGTGCCTGTAGTCCTTATTAAGGTTCTCTATAAGCTGTTAGTTAGTATCTATAGTTTAGAAAGAATAGTAAATTAAGAGTGTTTTCTCTAATAGCACTATTATAGGTAAATTAGGCTATAGGGAGTAATAGTACCTAATTGTTTTAGTTATAATTAATATAGTATTAAAGATATTATTTTAATATCTAGTTAATTCTTTTTATTTAACTATTAGTTTATAGGTAGAAAGCAGTTAACAGCTTATAGTCTATACTAAGTTATAAAATTAGTAATTTTTAAAACTTTAAGGTAAATAACTTATCTCTATCTAATATAATTTCCTTAGGTAATCTGTAGTTACTAACGATATATTTTAGAAATATATACGCTAGATCCTCTACTATACTTAATTCTAGGTATAGGATAAAGTAGGTATATTTTATAAGTCTGTCTACTACTATAAGGATACTATTAAATAGTACCTTTATTAGTAGTTCTTTAGACTTAGGTAGTTTAATAATAAAGTCTAGAGAGATTAAGTGCTATGCTTCTAGAGGTACTAGCAGTAGTTAGATCTGCCTATATAGCTTATAAGGACTGTTCTTGCTTTTCTTATATAGGTTATAGTCCTTAATTACTAAAGCTACTTCTTCTTATATAACTTATTTATTATAATATTATCTAATCTGTTTAAATGTCTTTATAACTTCTTAGTGTCTGTATGCCTTGGCGCCGTGTATCTTATAGATCTAGTCTGCTAAT
Organism: Colletotrichum somersetense; assembly: GCA_030867255.1. Lineage (NCBI taxonomy): Eukaryota > Fungi > Ascomycota > Sordariomycetes > Glomerellales > Glomerellaceae > Colletotrichum > Colletotrichum somersetense. Next base: position 8,030 of record MU843735.1, on the reverse strand, counting down.
ATTCTTCTAGTTATACTGGTACTGCCGCGCTTGCCGATTATAATAAGTTTTTAGGCTGGTATAATATTACTATTATTATTATATTTAAAGATAACCTATATTTCCTTTAGTACCGGTACTTTATAGTCTAGTCTTTTACTAAAAGCGTCTGTTTTTCTATTCTTTATTTTTTTTCTATAGATAATTTTAAAGTTATATTCTAATAGGAATTCTGACTACTAGATTTATTATTTATTAAGAACTTTTAAGGTTATAAAATAAGAAAGGTTTTTATAATCTGTATATACTAAGACTTAGTGCTTGGTTCCTAATAGGTATAGTTTTTATTTTTAAAAGGCTTTAATAATAGCTATAAGTTCCTTATTATAAATTTAGTAGTTTAGTTTAGGTCTATAGAATACTTTAGAATAGAATATATATAGGTAAAGTCTTCTTTTTTTATCTTATTATCCTAGTTATCCCCTTATAATAAAGTCTAATATATTAGTTTCTACTTTAAATAGTTTATTAGGGTCTAGAATATAGGTGATAGGTTCTAACGTTATAAGTCTCTTAATATTATTAAAGGCTTACTTATATTCTTTAGTCTAGTTAAATTTAACGTCTTTATAAGTAAGTTATTAAAGAGGTCTTATTTTTCCTATATATCCTTTTAGAAATTATTAGTAAAAATTAATAAATCCTAGAAAGGATTAAACGTCCTTAACGTTTTACAGTATAGGCTAGTTCCTAACTGCCTTAATTTTATTATCTTATATTTAGATTTCCCTAAAGGTAATAGTAAATCTAAGATAGTTAACTCTTTAAATATAGAATTTACTTTTTTCTAGCTTAACTAGCAGCTTTACTTCTTAAAGTTTTTATAAAACCTAGTAAACGTATTCTTTATAGTCTTTAAGGGTTTTTAAGAAGATTAATATATCGTCTAAGTAGTAGATAATAAAGATATTAAGGTTTTCTTATAAAACGTAATTAATTATAGTTTAGAATATTACTAGTATATTTATAAGCCTAAAAGGTATAATAAGTGTTTTAAATAAGCCTTATTATATTTAGAATATAGTCTTCTATTTATCTCCTTTTTTAATATAGATAAGGTTATAGGCTTCTTTTAAATTAAAGGCTGTAAACTATTTAGCTTTATACAGAAGGTCTTATAGTTTAGAGATAAGTAGTAGTAGGTATACGTTTTTTTTAGTGATATTGTTAAGCCTTCTATAGTTAATATATAGCTGTAGTTTACTATTTTTTTTAAGTATAAATAGGATTAGATATCCTATAGGTAAGTCAGACAGCCTAATATATCCCTTCTTTAGGTTTTTATTTAGCTAGTCGTCTAAGGCTTTTTATTCTTCCTTATTAAGGTTATAGATTTTTTTAAGTCTAAAGTATTTTCCTTCTAGTAATTTAATTTTATAGTTATATAGACTATATTTAGATAATCCTGTTTCTAGTTCTTTAGCAAACAGTTTATAGTATTTTTAATAGATTTTAAAGATTATTATAAGTTAGTCTTATTTCTATTATTCTTTATTTATAGATTTAAACCGTTTATTCTTTATAGGTTTAATCCTTTAAATATATACTAAATACTTTAGTCGTCTTTATAATTTACTTAAGGGTTATAGTATATAATACTGCCTTATAGTTAAATCTCTATACTAGAGTTAGCCTGTCCTCTAGCTAATATTAGGGTTATATTCCTTAAGCTATAGAAGTCCTAATATTATATTAAATCCTTTTATATAGGTAATATTAAAGTTAAGTCGTTAGTATTAGCTATAGATTTCTATTAGGAGGTATATAGTCTCCTTATTAATAATTTCTCTACTGTACTAGACTTATTCTCCTTTAACTGTCTCTAGGGGGTATAGTTCTTCCTTATAGCGCTATTATATCTATCGCTTATTTACTAGCCTAGGTGATATAAGATTTACTTATACTTTACTGTCTACTATAACTTATATAGGCTGTCTATTAAGTAGTATCTATAAGAAGATATAGCTATTATCTTCTATAGTTATAATATATAGGGTTTTCTTACTTAGTTTAGCTGCCTATACCCTGTTTATAGTTAGCGTTATAAGTTTTTTATCTTACTAGTAGATATTTTAGCCTCTCTAATTTAGGTTTACTAGATTTATATTTTTTTTATATAGTGGTGTCTGTATTTATTATAAAGGTAAGTAGACTAGTGTCTGGTTATACTGACAGTATATATTACTAGGTGTTTAGGGCTTAGCTTTAGGTAGATCGTTTAGTGCCTATATTCCTTAATTTTCTAGTAGTGTAGTTCCTTATTAGTATAATAGTGTGGCAGGGCTATGTTATTAGCCCTTTTAAGATAGAATACGTTTATCCCTTTAGCCACTTTATAGATTATATACTTATTATATATATAACTAGCCTAAAACACTCTCTTATATAGTAGGTATTCTAATACTATATATTTATAATCTCTAAACTAAGGCGTCTTATAGTTTAGTAATATAGGTTTACTTTTAATATTAATATCCCTTATTCTAAAGAAGCTAAGTTTTTAATTATTAGTATTTATCTTTATTTCTTAAAACGTATAGTTATACGTCTTCTCTTAAGTAGATAGGTTACTTTTAGTTTTAGTATAGCTTTAGGGAAGGTCTTCCTTAAAGTCCTCTTCTATAGCGCTTATAAGTGGTAATAATAACAGTATATTACTAGTCTATCGTTAAGTAAGTTAAGGTTTATCTTTAGTTTATTTAATTAGGATAAGATTTATATAAGTTATTCCTATTAGTTATTTTACTGCTCTTTTTTCTATTTTACTTAAAAAGGTAGATTCCTTTTTAAGAGGTCTTTTATTAAAGTCTTCCTTAAAGCTTACGTCTTTATTTAAACTTAATTCTTTATCTAAGCTAGTTCTTTTTACTATAATAGTGTCTTAAGGAGTAGGTTCTTAGTAGGTTAGTTATAGGGGAGGAAAGGTAGTAGCCTTTCCTTTTCTTCCTACTGCTACAATTTTAGCCCTTATTTAAGTTAGTGCTTTATATATCTTTATATAGAGTTTTTAGGTAAGTTTAAAGGTGTTAAAAGTATCTATAGGTTTATTATAGATAAGGTTCTCTAGTAGGAGCTAATAAAGATAAGGGTAGGCTTATATAAGTGCTTAGGGTTATCCTTAAAGATTTATCTTATACTTAATTTCCTAGTTAAACTGTCTTGCTTTACTATATAAGGATTATAAGGTCCTAATTATATTACAGATTACTTATTTATTATATTTATTTAGAAGTTATCTAACTATATAACTTATATAGGGGTTACTGTTATTCTTAAGGTTTTCTTATCGTCTTAGCCTGGTATAGGTTATAGCTTTTCTTCTAACTGTAACTATCTTAGTTAGTTAGGTCTTTATCTTTATCTTTTTAAAAGTAGTTTTTTTTATATCTTATTTAAGTGTATATTATTTTTAGTAGCTACCTTACGCCTTAATTTGTTATTAGAGTCGTTTATTAATAATTCCTAAAGTGTCTACTATATATAGCTTCTAAAGTTATTTTTATATAGTGTCTTATACTTAAATAAGTATAGTAATTAGTTATTAGTTTTATTTTTTAGACCTTTAGACTTCTTAAAGTTATTATTTTCTAGTAACTATAATAGTCTTAATAACTTAGTATAATAGGTTTTTATTAAGCGCCTTAAGTTTATTATAGTCGTCTTAAGCGGCTTTCTATTATTTTAGCTGTTTTTCTACTAGTTCTAGTTTTTTAATATTAAGTAGAGTAAAGGGTTATATCTTTAATTAGTTGCGTGTCTCTATAAGCTTTATAATAAGTTTGTGGTTTTATGCGTCTATTGCCCTTTTGCCTCTTTTGCCGCGTTGATAGGCAACGGCTATAGTTTTGCTTTTAGGTTCTATTAGGTACTATCCTGCTTGCTTCTTACTATCCTGGTGCGTAAGGCAGTTATTATTATAGCAGGCAGTCTATATAAGTTATATATAGGGGATTTCCTTTTAAGTTACACTGGCTTTCTTAGCGCTTTTAAAAAGTGGTTTATTCTATAGCCGTTTAGGCTGCTTATAGTCTTAAGTAAAGTGTCTTATTTTTTTACAGTTAAAGCACTTAATAGTGTTAGGGTCTTATATAGGCCGCTTGTCTTATTTCTTAATAATACTAATATCTATTAGGCCTATATATTACCTATAAGATATACTTAGTTAATTATTATATATTTACTACTAATTATAGTATCTCTTATTTTACTAAATAGGTTGCTTAGGTCCTTAAGCGTACCGTTTGCCTATATTAGTGTTTAGCTTTTATATCTTTTTTTTCTTTTTATACCGTTTATACAGGCAGGTGTTAATCTTAATAGTAAGTTTGATATAGGATAGGAAATCCTTTAGTAGGTTTATAATTTTAATAAGTTTATCTTTAACGTTATCTTTAAGTCCCTAGTAGAATATAAAAATTAGGGATTTCTAGGTAATATTAAGTCTGGCAGTAAGTCTTTTAAACTTAGTTATATAGTATAAGGCTGCCTTAATTTATTATAGGCTAGATAGCTTACGCTTAGCTTATTGTTTTTTATTAGGGTCTTAAAATAGTAATTATAAGGCTTCTATAAAGCCGGTTATACTTTTAAAGATATACTGTGTTTCTAGAGAGCAGATTGTAAGATCTCTACTATTCTTAAGAAATTCTTTTAAGTAGGGTTTATACTAAAAGAAAGCCTTTCCCTTTAAAAAGGTTTCTATATAGATAACCTTTTTGGTTTTATTTTAAAAGTTAGTAGTATAAAAGGTCTAGTAAGTATATACTTAAATTAGGAATCCTTTTAGTTATCTGCTGGTGCCGTTATAGGTGCTAGGTAAATTAAGCTTAAGCTTATTACGTCTTTTTATAGGGGTTATAATAATATTAGCTGCCCTTTATAGGGTCTAGTTATCTTCCTTAAGCTTAGTGGCCTTTTTTTCTTTTTCTTTAAGTTTAGTAAGGGTTATAGTAAATATAGATTAGAGTTTATAGACTTTACTGCCTTTATCTTTAAGCTTACTGCTAAGCTTATTAATTATACTCTATATCTTAGCTAGATTAAAGTTATTTTTTTTTATTTAACCTGTAATAATATTATAGGCTTGTTAAGTATAGCCTAACTTTTTATTTAAGGCTTTAGTATCTCTTATCTTATTATCTAGACTATATATAGGGGTAGCCAGGGCCTTCCCTTTACTAGAGCTAGACGAGGTAGGAGTTATTTATAGTGTAGACATTTTGTTATTATACTGTTAGGTAAGTATTAAGGTTAACTTACTTAATAGGAGTAATTAAAGTGTTATAGTTAGTAATCTAATAGTAGGGTTTCTACTAATAAAATAGCTAAAGTTAATACTTAGTAATAGTAATATTAGCTTACTGGTCTATTAATCACTTAGTAATTAGTTAGGTAGTTAATAGTTATAAAGGTAGCTTATATAGCTTCTTATTAATAAATCACTAAGTTAGATACTAAAAGGTATTTAGAGAATATATTATAAGTTAATTACTAAAGAGCTATAGAAGTCTGTCCTTAAGTGCGTCTAAGTCTATCCTATATATAAGTCCTAATCCTTATGTTAATATGTAGGGCTGTATGTCTAAGATACAGCACCTATATGTTTCCTATATAGCGTCTATATGCCAAGCATACAGCGTCTATATTCTTAACGTACAGATCTTATCTAATCTTATTGTCATGTGACTTGTCTATAGTTCTTCTGTTCTATAGGGAGTCATCCCTCTGCTAGTCTATAAGATGCTACGCCGCCTGCGCTTCCAGGGCCTGGTAGGCCTTCTGGCTGCCTGTAGTTTGTTGCGTCGTAACAGGTAATACGTTAGAATTTAGCAGTATACTTACTAGCTAATCCCTACTAGGTAAGATTTATAAGTTTATATTTTATAACTTATTCTTTATTTTAGCTGCTAAATACGTCTTTAAGTCGTTTTTTAAAGTTATTAAAGTCTCTAAATATTTCTTTTATAGCGTCTTTTTAGTCCTTTAGGTTATTATTAAGATAATCTTATATAGTAGGTTTAAACTAATCTAGGGCGTTCTTTTTTAAGAATAAGGCCGTATAGTAAACATTCTTAGCTTTATTAGTAAAGAAGTGTTTATAGTACTTAAGGTAGGCCTTAGTTTAGGTAAGAAACCCTTAAAGGGTCCTTAAATTCCTATTATATAGTTTTAGGTTAGGATACTTAGCCTAAAGGTAAAAAGCAGGTTAAAGAGCTGTAAGTTATATACTAAGCTGGTTGTTTTTTTATTTAAGTTAGGTTATTATTGTAAGTAGCTTTTAGTTAGTAGGTATAGCGACGGCCTATATAACCGGTACAGCTAGGGCAGCTAAAACAGCGGTTTATAAAACGTTAGCAGTAGATATTATATTATACTGTTAGGTAAGTATTAAGGTTAACTTACTTAATAGAAGTAATTAAAGTGTTATAGCTAGATATCTAACAGTAGGTTTTTTACTAATAGTATAGCTAGAGTTAATACTTAGTAATAGTAATATTAGCTTACTAATCTATTAGTTACTTAGTAATTAGTTAGGTAGTTAATAGTTATAAGGGAAGCTTATTATAATAAGATTATATAGATAACTGTAGGCTTAGCGATAGGTTGCTAAGGTTCTGGTGAATCCGCCCTACTGTAGAGTTTTACTAGTAACAGGAGCTTGCCAGTCAGTAGTCAGTAAGCTTAAGTCTTATAATATACTAATACCTACTATTAAGCCCTACCTGGTTAAGTGCCTCTAGCTATTATCTTATAATTCTTAAGCTTTTACCTCTTTAGAGTAACTAGTATAGGTAAAATAGAATAGAATAATACTAGACGTACTAATTGTTTACCGATATATTACCGATTTACTGCTAGTGTAGACAAGCTGTAGCTATCTACAGTTAAGTATCTAATACACCTAACTAAAGGTATAAATAAACCCTTATTGCTAGAGAGGTTTATATAAGGAACTAATAAGGAAGAGACAAAAGGGAGGTTAGTATCTAGAGACTTTAATACACCTAACTTACTATTAATTATCGGTAAGGAGGATAAGGCCTTTATTACTAAATAATTATAAAGCAGGCAGAGTGTAAGTATATATTAAAGCGTTAGTATAGCTATACTAGGAGAAAAGGTTTTAGACCTTATATAAGCTATAATATTATACTTTTAAAAAACTATAAAGACTATAGTTAAAAAGTATTATAAAAAGTAAAGGTATTATAAGCGCCTTCTATAAGAGCTTACTAACTGCCTAGTGTAGCAGTCTAGTTAAAAAAAATATAAGAAACCCTTATTTTATAATTATAAAACCCTTAGGAAAGAATCCTTAAGCGCCTAAGTAGCCGACTAGATTATTACTATAGAGGTAGTAAATAGGCTATAACCTAAAAGCACTATAAAGTAATAAATAGAATAAGCCTTTTTAAAGGTATCCTTATTATTACAGATGTAATAGCGTAATTATAAAAAGAGGCTTAGTAAACCTTTAGTCTAAAACGACTTTATAGCGTTTATTTACTAACAGTATATTAACCTAGAGGCCTAAAAGCAGGACTACCGGTAAAAGCTAAAGAAGAAGTATATAGGTAATAGATAGACCTTATTATAATACCTTACTAAGTGGTTAGTAATACACTATAACCTTAATATAAAAGGTATAAAAAAGTTAAAGGCTAAAGCCTATTAGTATTTTTTTAGATTACTAACCTTACTATAAGATAAAATAATTTAGTAAAAAGTGCCTATAGTCTAACTAAGAGATATAGCCTATAAGGCTGACTAACTATAGTTACTAAAAGACTAAAGGGTTAGTAAAGGGTTACAGAAGGATAGTAAGAAGCGCCTTATGCCGACAGGCAAGCAGTTATAGAGGCCTATACCGTTCTATAGGTCCTTACTATTTTAAAGGTCTACACTATTCTAAAGGCCTACGCTATACTAAAGGGATAAGTAAAAAGAGACACTAAGAGAGCTAAGGTTAATAGACCTAAAGCACTAACAGT
>MU843734.1:0-36820 GCA_030867255.1 Colletotrichum somersetense | reverse complement strand
GGGGTTCTAACAGACTGGCAGCTTTACATTTAATCTTTCGTACTACGATCAAGACTTCCCGAGACTCCAAATCCGGCTCCGGTATGGCGCCCAAATCTTGCGCTGGGACATCTTCGAGTCTGACTGGGAGGAGAAAAGTTGGGGGACGTACCCGCCTGTTCCTGGCAAGGGCGGTTTCATCGGCATGGCGGCTACCTGGGTATGCACGGGTTTCCCGAGAACACTTACATTGACCGTTTTTCGCTTCGGGGCTAACTTCAGATTAGGATAACGAAAAACATTCGGTATACTTTGATCCGGACTTCCATGACGAGTTCGACCTCGTCAGGGGTCCGTTGACTCAGCTGTCCCGTGATGACTACAACTACTCTCCGTACCAGGCGTGGTGGCTGGGACGCTTCGCTGATGGGCATAAAATTCAACCTGGAAATTACTCGTAAGTTACGTCTCAAAAGTTGATCGGCCTATTTTTCTAGCTTCTGACTGATCAATTCTAGGATGCGTATCGCTGCTCTGTCTCCGTTTGGAGATCCTGCCAATAGCGATCATTGGGACATCTGGAGACATGAGTTTGAGGTTATTAGAAACCAGACAGAAACCAATGGGTGAGTGATTTGGACCTCGTGGTTGTGCTAGGCCTTCACGACTCGAAAAGGTCGGTATCATTGTTAATGAGGGTGTTACCGTCAAGCACGCATACCTCTACATAGTACAATTATCTAGTAACTGTCGACCTCATCTAGATAGAGTGGGAACCTCTGGTACGCTTTTCAATTTCGGTGCAGATATGGGCATCAAGAAACGACTATTTTCCTTAACATACATCCGCAATATATGTACTTGTAGTTTTTGGTCGCCCCTCGCTTGGGGTTTCCTTTTCTGAATCGCCAAATCGATAGAGCATGTTAATCTTGACTCGGTATCTCACCTTCCAGACTCCGGCGACTTCATGCGGCTTCATTCATCACTGACAACCGTGTAGGCTCTACCAAGAGCTCGTTCACAAGTCAGTTGAACTGACGCTCCGAACTCGGTAGAAGCGTTGCAGCACTAGCGTCGATGGCTTCCAAGTCGCTTTTTAATTGGTGGGTGGTTATGGGCGGAAGGAATAACATATCAGAATTCCGCCCTAAATTGACATGTCCCTTGATAGCCCCACTCTCCCATTAAACACTTCGACGTGTAACCCTTCATCTTGACCGAACACATAGCCTTTGTATCGTCAACCGTTCGATCTTCCCTGGGACTTCAGTTGCTTTTGTCAACAAGATCCAGAATCTAGAAAGCTGTTCGGTGATAACAAACGATGGCCGATTATATCGAAGGGCAATCAATGTCAGACCCTTCAAACGACACGGATTTCGACTTCAGCCAATACTGCCTGGTTTCTCCAGACGACGTTGACGATAACACTTTCTCTGATCATCCCGTGACTCAGCCTGAAAGTGACGGAGCGAGGCAATTAAACGGATGTGTTGAATCCCCGTCATCAAGTGTCACGGGAGGCGCGCCTCTGTCTGACAACTTGGAGAATAATATTCTGGATCCCCTGGTCTCAAACGACACGAACACTTCTGTCGTGGATGCACCATTTAAAACCGGTAGCCGATTCACCTCTGCTGCTATCAGAATCCTGAAAGCATGGTTCGATAATCACGAGCTGTATCCCTATCCCACAGCGGAGGAGCTAGAAAAGCTCGAGAGACAGACGGGTCTGAGCAAACGGCAGCTCACAAACTGGTTCGCCAACGCGCGTCGCCGTAGGAGGTTTCGCTCGAAGGGAACCGCATCCCCACGGATCCCGTCTTGGGATGGATCCGCCTCCGGACCTATCGATATTCCCGCACGGCGACCTACGCCTATGCCTTTCGAACAAATGGACCCTCTGCAGAGGTGGGAAAATTCGCCCCCAGAGAATGAACCCGCATCTGTGTCAGATATCTCCCATGCCGTCGCCGCATCAACGAGGCGTTCGGGCCATTCAAGCCGATCGCGGTCGTCCGCCAGATCATCCGAGAATCTCTCGTCAGGCAGCAGCCTCGGGACCTCTCACTCAAGCAGAGGCTCAATGTCCAATGGTTCCGCATATTCCTACGGCTCCCATTCGTCGTCTACCCCCCTGTACGGGATCTTAAAGGCTTCGGGTCGACGAAGAAGACGCGCGATTTCCAAAGTTCAACAGGCCAAAACGACAAGCTTGATGAAGACTCGCAATCCGTATCATTGCACTTTCTGCGCAGAAACTTTCAAGACGAAATACGATTGGCAGAGACATGAAAAGAGCCTTCACTTATCACTCGACGAGTGGATCTGTTCGCCACGAGGCCCTATCGAGGTCGACCATGACAGAGGCGTTGTGTGCGTTTACTGTGAGGAGGTGAACCCAGACAGGCACCATCTTGACAGTCATCACCAAGCAGCCTGCTCAGATAGACCACCCGAGGAGCGCACCTTTTACCGGAAAGACCACCTGAGGCAGCATCTGAAACTCGTACACGGGACGAAGCAGATGACAAAATGGGCCGAAGGGTGGAAGATCACGACGGATAATATCCGTTCAAGGTGCGGATTTTGTAACCTCACGTTTGAGTCATGGTCCGGCCGTGGGCATCATATCGCGGATCACTATCGTAATGACGGCAGCACGATGTCGGACTGGAAGGGGAATTGGGGGTTCGACCCATCTGTACTTGCGAAGCTTGAAAACGCAGTACCACCATGTAGGTATCTCAAGAAGTTTGGAAAAATCGACCTGCTGACGCTCAGTCATAGACGTGGTTCAATGGGAGCAGTGTGCCCCGGTGCCCTTCTGCGCGGGAACCGGGCCGGCCGATACATCCCCCAGTGCCTATGAGCTGCTCAAGTTAGAGCTAGAGTATTTTATCCGCAACTTCTTTGAAGAAAACGAAGCAAAGCCCTCCGACGATGATCTCGTGTACGAGGGCTGCAGTATCATCTTCGGCTCGCAACTCCTCTCGCCCGATCTCACGAATACGGCATCTTCCTGGCTCCGAGACCTCTTCATGAGCTTCACCGAGATTGCCGAGAAAGCTCGCCTGCGGCCGATGTACCAGTTGGCAAAGCTACGAATGAGTCAACTCCAGATAAAAGGCAAGGCGGACATCTTTGAGGATTGCGAGCTTGAGTCTCGGCTTTGCAGACACATCGGGGAACACGTAAGCCTGGGCCTGACCCCTTCAGATGTCGACGTCAAACAGGAGGCCTGCTCTACTCTGTATCGTGTCGAATCTTCTTCCACGAATCCCTCGAGAAGGTTCGCGGGCTTTTTGGCTCGACTGATCTGGGAGTCGACTGACTGGATTACTCCTCTGCGTCAAAGGGCGGCTCATTCTTTTGTGACCTCGTATCCGGATTTTGGTCCTGACCAAGCCGCAATGGCAGCATTGAACGGTGATGAACTCGACGGATTTTACGGTGAACTAGCAGCGCTGGGCCAGTTGACTGGGAAATCCGAAAGACTGGTGGCCCTCGTCAGCGACAACGAAAGGCCGACCGGCGAGGTTGAGATGGCCGGCATCCTGGCGCCGGCAACGTATCCAAAACCAGCCGGTCCGGACACCCCCGGTAGCCACTTTTTCAACAAAACACCAACAACACCGCAAGACTTGTATCTGCGGTTGGAGACGAGCAAAACGATTTTTGTCGGGTCCGGTTCCTCATTACGATGGAGCGAGCGACCAAGGGGCAAGGGCATGCCCTTCTTCCTCAACGACCCGAATCGATACGCCCGCCTCGCGCGGGAGCTCTCGCGGTTCGTAGCGAGCACGATGTCGCCCAATAATCCAAACAACCACGTACCGACGGACGAGGAGATACAGTACCAAGCTCGCTGGATACTCTATGGCGAGTAAGTGGAATTGATTTGATGGAGAACGCTTGGGAAGGGCGTTTGAATATATTTCTCTGCTAACCGAATGTCGTTCTAGTGACGATCCGTGGAACCAGACTCCGGCAGATATTGCCGAGTGGTTGGCCGATTTCAAGAAGCAGGTCGGGTTGCAATAGACTCTCTCGCAATTCTCTTTGTCTCGGTCAAATCATGAAAGTTTGTGGATCGGTCGGGAATTTTGAGTCAAACTTGCCAATTTCAGACTATGAGCACACCTCGTACCCCGCGCCGACATGTACAAATGCACCGGCATCTTCGCGATCAATGCATCGGCAGTCTGTCAATACAAGTTCAATCGGAGCGTGATGTTAGCATTATGCATTCTGTGGATTCAACAATCGGTATTTGACAGGATAATGTATTTATCAATTAGTTAGCTTAAGTTGGGTATGCAACGGATGCCTTCCACTAACGGCTCCGGCCGTCTGAAAACTTGGAAGCCGGGAAAATCTCGGTTCCATAAACTTGAGAGCTCGAAACTCTTTAGGTCGTGACGCCGAGACATTGTTTGCTGAGCCAAGCACAAGTCATGCTTGTCGAAGCTTTCGTATGCGCCGAGTGAAGTTAAGTTTTGGCTTCGTACTCACGACACCTAACTTGACTTCCCAGCACAAAGTTCAGGCAGGGGGGATCGGTAGGTATTTCTTGTGGCGAAACGCAATGACTGAATCACTCTAGATGTGACTTTTGTTTACTGTACGTGAACGAATCCACACTCTTAAGGGCGCACAGATACACAGTGGTAATCTAACACAGGCGGGAGAACGCGGTAAACTGAATATTATGCCCGGTCACTCATAGTATAGTAAGGTTTTGGAAGAAACGGGCTTGTTTACGTGGAAGTGGAGAAAAGGAGACTGGGCATTGAACGCTGATGGGGTTTCCCTGTTCGTCGTATTAATCTACATATTGATTACAAGAAGCCCGGCCATGTTCAGGAGACTCCTCAACCCTTCAAACACTCTTCAAGTCTTCTCACTGAAACCTCCAATGGTAAACATCAAGGAAGCCGCGCAAGCAGCAATAACGGCCTACGGCCTCGCCGCGGAACAGGCCGGGAACATGTCCGCGCCGTTAAAGGACGCCGCCGATGCTATGGCCTCTCTCTACCTGGCAAACTTCACGGCCTTCGCCCTCGGCGGGATCAATACCCTCGCAAACCAAGAAGCCGCCAGGGCGGGCGTGCTGTCCCAGCTCAATACACTGAACCAGAGCGGCCTTGGGACCGACATCCGGTTCTGCGGCGGCCGCGTCGACGTCGTCTCCAACCAAAGCGCCCTATGCTGGGTGACATTTGAGATCAAACCCCGGACGGACAAGGTCGAGGGGTGGTCGTGGACCAACATTTACGGATTTCGAATACAGGCGAATCGGAGCGACGGCCTCGAAGGCGGGTGGGAGTCTGCGAATTCCGATCAAGAGATCGGGAGGCTCTTGGAAAGAGTCCCGAACATTTACCAGGGTGGGACCGTTTGAGCGGGAAGAAAGCAAATCGAAGTAGATTAATACGATGTTAAAAGACCATCCATGAATAGACCACAAGCCGCCGCCCCCCTAGATTTCGAACATGAGAAAAAATATTTACAACAAAGCCGCTACGATAGCCATGCCAGCAACCAGGCCGAACAGTTCACGCGAGGCCCCGATAGGAGCTGCAGCAGTAGGTCTGGCGATGGCCGAGGTCGGGACGGATCCGTTGCCCATAGCAGGAGTCTGACGGTCAACAGCTGGCCTGGGGGTGGTAATCAGGGAGGTGGCCGTCATGTTCATCCCGGGAGAGACGACATCGGTGACAGCTGGCGGAGCCGGAGTCACGGCCTCGGCGCTGCAGTCGCTCTCGACCAGATCGGTCTCAATCGGCTTGACGTCGCTCGGCTCTGTCTCGCTCGGCTTGATCTCGCTTGGGGCGCCACTGTCAAGAACGGTGGGGACGCCGTACCCACCGTACCCGGGAGCCGGCGTGATGACGGGCGGTTGGGTGGTCTCAGCGACGGCCGCGGCGCTGGTCTCCAGACGGATGAACGAAGGAGAGTACGTCTCGGTGCCCTTGTACGCGTCGCAGCCGGGGACGTCGGTCTTGGGAGGGGCGCGGCCGCCACCGCAGTCGAGAGCGGCGCAGATCTCGCCGGTGCCGGGGACGTACCAGACGCGGGTCGCATAGGGAGTGCCGCCCTGGGTGGGCGTGTAGATGGAGTCGGAGGAGACACAGCCGGCGATGTCAGTCTTGGCCAGGACGGCAGTCGCAAGGACAGCGACAGAGGCGATGAGTCTGTAGGACATTTTGACGGTTTCTTGTTGGTGTTGGGACGTTGTGGTTGTATTTCTGTTTGTTGGGAACCTCAAGTTCTAGAGTAAGGTTGCAGTTGAAAAGAGTACTGAATATAAATGAGTGTGTTGATCTGTGAATGTTGATCTGTTAATGAAAGTCGATTGCGATGCTAGAGATTCGGATGTGAGAGACGAAACAAAAAGGGAACCACGAATTTAAAGCAATCGTCCGACTGAAACTTTTGATTGATGTTCTACATGACTGCTCGGCCCATGACGAATCTCAAGTCCTTCACTCCGTGTTGAATGACGCCCCCCGATGACGCTAAACGGCTCTGAGACGGCAGTCGGACGCCACTTCATCTCGGATGTAGTCCTGGCGTCGAGCCAGACAATCCTATGGCGTCCAGCCCAACGGCTTTGTGATGCTGTGGCTTCTTTGTTATTGCCGACATGCCGGACCGTCGCCTTTCTATCTTCGGTTCATTCCCTATCAGGAGAACTTCTAAGGGGCCGGGTGCATCTCATTCAACTTTGATAAGTAAAGCTCATAACTAAGCCCCTCGTGCACGGAGTTCCGCTGGTCATATCCTAGTGTCAGGATTAGGATCCTACAGAGGCGTATTTTTTAGCTCACGTTTCCCCCTTTCTTTGTCTTCACTTGCAGGTGGGTTTTCTCTCTCGCTTTTCTTCTTCTTTCTTTCTTCTTAACTGTGTTTGCTGGAAAACAACTATGGATTGGGGCTTCGGACTCGGGTCCCGTGTTACAAGATTGGCAAATAAGTTCGACAGTCAAAACATCGACTGGACCGGTTAGCGGGTTGTTTGGTCGCCTTAAGGCATATGCGCATGGAGGGTCGGTAGGCTAATTGACAGGGACGTGATCAGACTGGTCCTATGTCAAAGATGCCGTTACGAGATTGTGATATGCCCTTCAACAATTATGCAGGCCGAGCGAATCCTTAGTCTAGCAGTAGGTGTTGTTCTAGCCCGAGGAGAGAACATCCAGGCCCCAGTAGCGAGTCTTTGGTGTGAATAACTGGTTTTGTACGGAAGTTACCATCCGAAGCAGCGCATGAGTTGGGTGTGTGACAGGAGTTCTTTTGAACCGCTATGATCCATTAATTACAATTTCTCATTTCGCCCTTTCTTCCGCTTCTTAATCGATACGAATACAGCCTCTGCTTTTGCAAGCACAGTGCCCGCTTTGTCCCCCAACGTCAAGTCAACAACCATCTTAACGCCGTCTTTCGTTTCCAACAAGGCCGTAACAGCTATCGTCGACATGGTCGGAACCGGTTTCAAGTAGGTTATATTGAGACTCTGCGTCACCTGAGGCAGAAACTCCAAGAACCCATGAGCCTTGTTGGCCCAGCAGATGGCTCCGGCACACTCGTCGAAGATGGCTGCAACCATTCCGCCGTGGCACAAGTTCTTATCGATTGTGCTTACTCCGCGGCCCAAAGTCAGAAAGAACCGAGCTCTTGTGACGATTTGCGGGCCGATTGCTCGATCGTGTGCAATTTCCGTGTTTAGTTCTTGCGTATCCGACTCAGCCGGTAAGTGGTAGGCGCCAACAAAGAAGGGGACTGTTGTAGAGCTATGCAATGTGGAGCTCCAAAATTCGAATGCGCGTAGGTTGGGATCGAAGACGCGGCTGGCGGGCTCTCGGATGATGAGGTCTGGCTCTGAGAGCTCTTCGGCGACCCAGGAGATGGCCTGGAAGTGCGCCATCTGGCTTTTGCTTGGTTCGACCATTGTAAAAGTTGTGATGACCTCGTGAGAGGGAAGCGAGTTTGCCTCCCTTCCGAGTTGGAAACACATACTTGGGTGGATGTTGGAAAGTATATTTATACACAAGAGCGATTTCAGCCCTTGTTCTTTGTCAGCACTGATATCCTTGTGTTTGCCCAATCAAACCTGACGTGGAACCTAGCCCGGATATCACCGTCAGCCTCAGATGCTAAGTTGTGCCACTGAAACAGACTGTCGGGAAAGTGATCTTTGTTGTGCAATATGCCAATGAACAAGCTTTCGGGCTTTCGGATAAACCCGCCCCAGAAGCGCCTTTTTGCTTACAGGATCCCTCCCCTATCAGATGAAATCAGATTTGCCATCAGATTTCCCGATGTCAGGAGATGAGTAATCAACAAAACCCATCTTCCTGCCTGTGGGTAAACACGATATGGATTTCGTCGTTGATTGGAGAAAGGTACGCGTAGGCTATTCGAAATGAGGTCTGTATTCAACGTGCTGGGTGGCGGAGACTTACGTCGCATGATATATTTATAACGGTTCATAGGCTATTAGCGGAACATAGTCGCCGCTCTGGATACCATGAGCGGTCTAGTGCAGTTCACCTGGCACATATGTATCGCGATACGTGATCTATAGGCTATAGCGACACACATAAACTGTCAAGGGATCGGCTTTTATCTGCTCATTTTAGGTTATACATGTTTTACCTGGCCAGTTCCTTTCGACCGATGACGAGCGCCCTGTGGTCGGGATGATGCGGTTGAAGTGGCCTCAGTCATAGAATCTCCACTTGGAGGTTTGTTCCGGAGTAAGGCTTTGGTTGAGAAGCAACGCCCGGAGTAGCTCGATGGGCATCGTGTTTGCCTTCAGAATCCTGTCATGCAGCTCCTTCTCGCCCATGAGGCCCTTCGTCAAAACCTCCTCCCGCAGACCGTGCAGCTGCAATGCACCCAACATATACCCGGCCTGATACAACGGGGAGTAGTCGCCGCCGAACGATCGGGTGACCTCGCCCTCGGCGTTCGACCTCTCGTGTCCGACCCAGTTGACCAGCATGTCGACGCACTGCTGGGGCGTCATTTCGCCCAAGTGGTACTTGAGGGAGAAGATAATCCTCGCGCAGCGGTGCATGCGCCAGAACAGCGTGCCAATCTTGTCCTCGGCACTCACAAAGAAATCACCCCTGTTCCAAAACACGTACTCCCAGTACATGGCCCAGCCTTCGACGAAGAAGGGAGTGGAGAAGAGCTCTCGGTAAGGGCGGTGGCGCTTGCCCATGAAGAGCTGGAGCCGATGCCCGGGGATGAGCTCGTGGAACGCCGTGGCACGAGAGAAGTGGGGATTGTTGCCGCGCATCACCATCATTTTCAGATCGTGGTCCATGGTGGGGGTCGGATACGAAACCCAGAATGACGGGCCGCCGAGGAAGAACGGCGACTCCTTTTGCTGCTCTGCCGAGATCATGAACATGCGCCAGGTCTCGGCTACCTCGGGGACTGTGACCAGGTCGTGCTTCTTGACAAAAGCAATGCCCTCAAGAGCTAGCTGGCGGACCATTTCCGGTTGTTGTCCGGGCTCCACGTAGCTATCTTTGACATACTCCATGGCGGCCTTCCAATTATCGCCAAAGTCGGTACCGGCAGCTTTGATACTAGAGGGGTGTCATTCCTTGCTCAGGCAAGCGCTCGGTTTCACTTACTCTGATGTACCCTCTATTCCATCTATATCGGGTTGAACGGAGCCTACTGTGTCTCTGGAGAGGTTGCGTGAAGCCTTTTTCATCTCCTTCTCACACCAATAGTACTGCTCCTGGGCCAACTTGAGGAGCTCCTCTGGCGTATAAGGAATCATCTCCGCCTCGAGCTCGTTAAGGAGGCCGTCTCTCCCGATCGGCTCGACTGCGGCGCGGATGGACCCGGACCCGTTTTTTTGTGTCAGCCGGGTGTCGATAGCGGCCTCGATATCAATAAGGGCCTCGTCGAGTTGTTGCTTGGGCACTGAGCACCACCAGGGAAATAAAGGGTCATACGGGGCGTAGAACCCATAAAACTCATTGACGTGTTCTCGGAGCTGGTCGATGGTGCTCATGGCACGTGAAAGGGTCGAGTCACAGGCCTTGATCTCATTGGATTGGATTGCCTTTGTCGTTGTCACTACTTTCTTGACTGTCTCATTCAAAATCATTGCTGTCTTCTTGCTGTCAACGGGGACCATGTTTTGGCGAGCCTCGCAGATGTCGACCAGAGCCTGAGCAAAAGGAAGTATGGGCTTCACTTGCTCATCTCGTTGGCGGTCTAAGAGCAAGGCACGAATGTTCTTTCTCAGATAGTTGCGAAGAAGTAAGAAGTCGACCTTGCCTTCTTGGTCGTATGTGTCGAACGGGGCCTTAAACAGGCGATCAAGCTCTTCATTGTAGAATCTCTCAAGGCGATGAGACCTGGTAGAAGAGAACTTGATGTTGTAGAACTTTGTGAGATCATTTTCATCCGCAGTGATCCGTACGATGCGCTCCGGCATGGACTCGACGTCAGCAAGAGTAGCATCATGCTGCTCGCTGGTACTGAGGTGAACCCATCCGTCATCAGGATAGGTGGCTCGATGAGACCTATCAGCAAGACGCTTGGCAGTCATGGTTGAATTAAACTTGTTCACAGAGATGGGGATCGATCAAACAATGATGAATACCAAGACGCGGCACCCGGCAGCGACGTGCAGAGAATGCGGGGAAAATGATGTTGTTGACGCAAAGACCCGGGGCATGACTTTCAATGTCCGCGGGGTGGCTTATCTCGGCCCGGTACGCCGGGATACCTGGTAGGGAATATAGAGACGTCCCTGAGTGGGGCTGATAACGGGCAGTCATCTCCCTCATGATTTGGGCCCGATTCATTCACCGATATGCTCCTAGGTATAATGTTACTCCTATCATGCATAGTTTACAGAGTCTGCTTTTCACTTCTCATCAGCAGGAGAAGCCGACAGGCGACACAAAAAAGTTCTTGAAAGCTGACAGCTGCAAAATTGTGTTTTATCCCCACCCCTGTATTGGATGTGACAAGATGTCAATCTTGGATTTGTTTGAGTGCAATCCCTACAGATATTGAACTTCGGCGTCCTGCCGTGCTTTCTATTCGGCTTGTTTTTGATGGTCTGTGACGAACCAAACATCGGCCACCCCTGGTTCACTATGGCAGGGAAGAATCATCTAAGTGGTAAGGCACATTCGGATAAGTTCCAACAGAATGGTGCTCGGCCCCTGACATCGTGATTGGGATGTTGAAGGTAGATACTCCTTGGCAAGTGATGAGATCCTGGGTATCACTCGTTGGTGTCTTTCGCGCCGCGTTTCTTATTATCCATGTTAGACACGCATTTGGGTTTTAAAGTTCCAGCCTTGTACCTTTTGCACCATGATGTCGGCTATGGTGGTTATTATAGGTCTCAAACAGCAAATGACTTGCAGATATAAATGAGATTATGGTGCACACGAGTTCTGAAGGACACGGAGATAAAGAGACGAAGCTGAGTACTGGAGGGCGACTGTTGGGACTTGGAACCAGATATGGTATTTAGCACCGACAGAGCTGAAGCAAGAAAAAAAAGGAAGAAAAAAAAGGATCCTAGAAGGCAACATGAAATCCAGAAAGCATTCAGAAATGTAACAATCTTTAACAGAGGGTATAAATACGTGGAGACAGCATAATGGGGAGCTTAGGACTAGCCTGTCTTGATACAACAAGACAAAGCGGGGTGCCGCGTTTCTTATCCAAGTTACCCACGTACTTGGGTTCTAAAATACACCGCCGGTCAATAATGCCAGCTTGGGTGAGTCGCCTGTGAGAAAGCGGCGGTGCTTTATTTATTTATTTATATACCCCGGAACCCGCGTGCCAAGTTGTTCAAGTAACTGCCCCCCAGGAACGGGGAAACGGAAAAAACCCGTCGGCTGTGTGGAGATTGTCCATAATGACTTACGGGATTTGCCCGCTTCGCTCTTCGAAGCAACATTTTAAACATGCAACGCGGTCCGCTGGTTGCAACCTCGGACGCACGCAGGACCGTCAAGTACTCATTCGCAACAAAAGCTTTTCGAGATGACTGTGGTACATATTGGTGAGGACTGACCCGATCCTATCTCCCCCCGCTCTCCCCCTTTGTCTACAAAAACCAATGTTTAGCAGATAACTGACCCCCAAAATCGCAGTCCTCTTCAAGTTCCGTCCGGGCGTCTCGGAGGAGCACAGGGAGACGTTCGTTCGCGAGCTCAAGACGCTCAAGTCCCTGCCGTGCGTCAAAGACCACCGCCTGATCGTCGGCGGACCCTCCGTCACGGATCCCGTGGAGAGGAGCAAGGGATACCACTTCGCCCTGCTGAGCTTCCACCAGGACCGTGAAGCGCTTGAGGAGTACCAGGCAAGCGAGGAGCATCACAGGTAAAATATCAACCGATACAGCCGCGCGTCGTTCCCACCCAATGTCGCAAAGCCACGAAAACAAAATGATGAAGCTGATCTGAACGCTCACGAAAGAGTTACCAGCACCTACCTCTGGCCGTTCAAGGAGGATGTCACGAGGTTTGACTTTGAGGTCGCGGAGGAGGACGAGTACATGTGTCAGTTTGTGGCTAAGGGTCTGGCAAACGGATCTGCCTAGAAGGATAATATGTCTGCGACTTTTCGAAAGGCCAAATGTAGAATACTAACGAAAGCCCATACATAGACTTATACAAGCAGTGAATTCCTATTTATAGACCCATAATTGTGTATCCCCACTGGAAGATGCTGGGTCATTGTTTCCATCCACCATAATAAGGCGAAGATTAGATTAAACCCAAGCATGTTTTAGTTGTCAATTGATATGTTAAAGACGAGAGTTACGTAGATTTTCGTGGTGCTTCGTTCAAAGATGCATCTAGCAGACCAGTTCCGATGAGTGTCAGTAATCTCCTCGATGGCCGCCCTGGTCTTCGCCGCCGACCCGACGGTGCGGTTGCCGCTGAATATGAGCGCACCCTGCTTGACGAAGGTAACGGGGCAGGCGGCGCCAATGTCCCACCCTTCCGGACCCGATTCGCCGGGGCCGAATGACGAGAGCAACTTTTTCCATCGAGGTTGAACATGGCGATCAGAGATGGAGGGAGAGAGACTGTAGCGGAAAAGGTCAAAAGTGTATGACGAATTGACCACAGTGATGGAGTGCAGCATAACCCCGTTAAGCTTGTGCAGCGAGTTTTTTCATCTTTAAGCAGACAGTAACTTAAAAATAGATAACAATACCGCGATCCGATGCCCAGGGTGACTTGGTGGCATTCTGTCTTCCGTGGTCACGGAGCGGAGAAACTCCGTCAGCACGGACAAGCTGCCGGACCCCTCGTCCGCTGTATTGCCGACGGGGACGATCACGACATGCGGAGTCCCCGCATCAACATGAAGCACGGCGGATAAGGTAAAGTCCTGCAGACCAACCATAAGGTAAGGAAATATAATCCCCAAACTAGCCAAAGCAGCATCATCTCGTCGACCAAGGCACCTACCACTATGAGCGAACAGAGGTCATCGACAACAACACCGGCAAAGGATGGAAAGGCCCCGGCCGTCGCGGGAGACTATGACCTCTCGACGCCGATCGACTCAAGCGTCGGCCTGCGGCAGGGGCTGACGTCGTACGGGGACAACCACTTCAGCCTCTTCCTCCGCAAGGTCTTCATCAAGGCCCTCGGCTACAGCGAAGACGCGCTGTCGCGGCCCATCATCGGTATCGTCAACACCTACTCGAGCTTCAACCCTTGCCACGCCAACGTCCCGCAGCTCATCGAGGCCGTGAAGCGCGGTGTGCAGCTGAGCGGCGGCCTCGCCATTGACTTCCCGACCATCAGCATCCACGAGAGCTTCGCGTCGCCCACGAGCATGTACCTCCGGAATCTCATGAGCATGGACACGGAAGAGATGATCAAGGCGCAGCCATGCGACGCGGTGGTGCTTATTGGGGGTGAGTTTAAGCCCCCCGGTGGAAAGCGGAGGAGACCGCACACCAGTGAACAGTGCATGGGAGTTGACGACGAGCAGGATGCGACAAGACGACGCCAGCTCAGCTCATGGGCGGCATATCGGCCAACAAGCCCATTTTGCATCTTGTGACCGGCCCTATGATGCCGGGAAGTCACAAGGGCGTGCGGATTGGCGCTTGTACTGACTGCCGCAACAATTGGGCCGCCTACAGAGCCGGGCAGATTGATATCGAGGACATTTCCGCCATCAATGACGAGCTTGCGCCGACGGTGATGACCACCCAGTTTGATGTCCCGGGCGTGGACCATCCCACTGACTGTAACAGGGCGGCACCTGTGGTGTCATGGGCACCGCGTCTACCATGGCGTGCATCCTCGTTGCCCTGGGGATGATGCCATTCAAGGGCGCCACCGCCCCAGCCGTCTCCTCCGCCAGGTTACGCATCGCCGAGCAGACCGGGGGCCTCGCCGTTGCCCTCCACAAGCAGAATCTCAAGCCACAGGACCTCCTCACTCGCGAGTCGTTCCTCAACGCCATCACAGTCCTGCAGGCCATTGGCGGCTCCACTAATGCCGTCGTCCACATGATGGCCATCATCGGGCGCCACCCCGCCGTCGCAGGGACCATCACGCTCGACACCTTCGACGAGATCGGCAGGAAGACGCCGCTCCTCGTCGATCTGAAGCCCAGCGGACAGAACTACATGGATGACTTTCACAACTCTGGCGGCATGCTGGCGCTCCTGCACGAGCTGAAGCCTCTGTTGTATCTGGACGCCATGACGGTGACCGGAAAGACGCTGGGCGAAGAGCTCGATAGCACGCCGTTCACCCCTATTCCCCGGCATAGCTTGGTCAACTGCCTACAGCCCATCAACGATCCCCTTTTCCCCGCCTCAGCTTTGGTTGTGCTCCGCGGCAACATCGCCCCCGGCGGCGCCGTGATGAAGCAGAGTGCGTCCAAAGACCATCGGCTTCTCAGGCACTCGGGTCCCGCGGTCGTTTTTGCAGGATCTGCTGATCTGGCCCTCCGTATCGATGACCCGGACCTGGAGGTCACCCCCGACAGCGTTCTGGTTCTTCAGAATATCGGACCTGTCGGTAATCCCGGTATGCCTGAGGCCGGCCTCATACCCATCCCCCGGAAGCTCGCCTCGCAAGGTGTGCAAGACATGCTTCGACTATCCGATGGCAGGATGAGTGGCACAGCGGGCGGTACCATTGTCCTGCATATTTCTCCCGAGGCGGCTGACCCCGAGTCGGTCCTGGGCATCGTCAGAAGCGGTGACATCATCACCTGCGACGTCGAGCAGCGCGTCATCAAGGTTGAGATATCCGGTGAAGAAATCCGGAGAAGACTAGCTGAAAAGAAAGAAGGGTTAGCCAAGGAGGAGGAAAATGGAGGCAGCAATGCGCCTTGGGTGGCGAAGAAGAGGATTCGCGGCTATCGGGGACTGTACTTGCGCTCAGTCTTGCAGGCTGAAGAAGGCGCGGACTTTGATTTCCTTACAGCAGCTGGCCCTTCTTAGGATATATGACAGATGTAAATAGTATCCATTGGACTATAATGATGCACAATCATTGAATGCACATTATACATATATCATCAGCTGAGGCTGGGGTATGTAGGTATGAAGTCGTCGAAAAGACCTTGCATTATGCTGTCCAAGTTCGCTGTGTCTCCAAGCTGTAATTGTTCACCGAAAGAGGTATCTGCAAGAAATGACTCGAAGGGATCTTGCGGCAGGAATGTCGAGGAAACTCCTGCCGTCATAGAATTCATGGTCGTCGGGTCAGACAGTCCCTCAGACAAGCCGAGGCGAGCTACAGGTATGCCGTGCGGGCCGGTGGTATCATCACACGGGCTTCTTGTCTGAACGTGGGCCAGCTCGATCCGCGACGACCGACGTGGAGTATGGGATCCGATGGCAGATGAATTGTTGGTAACATCCTTGATCCACCGGACGGTCGCCCGAACCATGTCGTCGAGAATGTCCCTGCACCGTTTCGCTCCGGACCAGTGCTCTCCTGTAGCAGCCAAGACTCCTAGGCCAGCGCTGAAATCAGACAACAAGATGTCCAACGAAGTGTGCCTGGCGATTTCGGGGACCATTTTGATGCAGTACAACATGGTGATGATGCCCAAGACTGTGGAATGGCATGTGCTCCAAGTGTGGATAAGTAGATTCTGCTTGTATAGCTGATCGAAAAGAAGGAGAGTCTCGCGTGCCGCAATGTAGCATTTTTGCAGCGACTCGGGAGACGGGTTCGGTATAGCCGGGCTAGGCCGTAATACAAGCATACGAAGGCCTTGGCATCTGACCTGGCAAATGGCGCGGATGTACTCACAACCCGACACCTCGGGAATTCCATCGTACCATTCATCCAGCTGCAGGATCATCCCATGTTGCCATTCGTTGATATCAATCACCGCAGGATATGCGTATCTGGGCGTTTTTCGGACGACACTGTTTGCAACGTACTTGAACTCTGAGTTGAGTTTCGCAAGCCGGAACAAATGGATCGAGAAGGCCATACGGCCCGGGCGTGCATTTTGAGCTTCCTGTCCAAAGTTTTGGAGGGAGGCATCATCGATATCTTGCGGCAGCTGAGAATATTTCAGTAACTGCTGAACTCATTGTCAAATCCTGGCACTCACTCGAAGGTCGCATGCTTCATCTCGTAAGCCAATCGGTCGTCCCATCATGGTGGCAATCGTCCTGTCAAGCGAAAACACGACCCAGAATAGCCTGGTTCTCATCTCCTGTTCGAGCAGGGAGATCCCGGAGTCCGTGTTGATGTCGCGCTGCAATCCCAAGTCCAAGACTGCGGCGATGCACTGGTAGTTGAGGTACCAAACGTTGAGGCGCATGTTGGGGCTATGCATAGTGAATATTGTCAGTAAGAGAAGGCACTGCAGGCCCGGGATCGAGCTGTCGACGCTGACCCGGTCGAAATGTTGCATTGCCGATAGGCAGTAGGATTCTCCCGGAAGACGGGCCCGTAGTCTGCGAGACAGGACAGTAGAACCAAGAGCAATAACCATGAAGACCTGGAAAGCGCCTGTGGCCCCGCGTTCTGTTTCAATGCCGCCATCGTAAACCTGGTCCAGCAGGTTCATAAATGTTGGCTGATGTAGGATAGGGAACTGGCAGTTGATGGCATCAAAGTAGCTCTCTGCCAACTGTCTTGCGTGTTCCTTGCTTGGCAACGGCATCGGGCCATGTAACGCCTCGACCAGAGAGTTGGGTATTGAAAAGGCCTGTGCTTGGGGCCTGGTCGGCCAAGCCGTCTGGTCGTCCTGGCGGCTTGAAGTCAACATGAGGCGGGCCAAGAAGTATCCGCTTGAAGGTCCAATGTACTTCGGATCCTGACTGCTGCCGAGTGAGACCATTCCGATCTCGTGAGAGAGAGTGCTGCTGGCCGTGGTGTCGGCCATTCGCGGTTCTGAACGCATATGATGTGTGACTGGTTGTGATTCCGAAGGTATTTGTCCCCCAACGCTTCGAGCATTTTGTTGCGCCACGTTGTCTTCGGGCTGCTCACTGATGAGTTCAATCGTGGATTCCGGCACGCAGGTCTCATCATCATCATCGACATGCATATCAAGGTCACCGGGCGGGCCCTGGCTGAGGTCCACGTCGGAGCATCTTTCACGGACGATGCCCTCAAGCCATCTGACACGTTCCTTCAGGTTTGCAATTTGGCTATCATTCCACGGTCAGAGATATCCTCCCAACAGGCAAGCACGACTATCGACTCACGCTCGTGGCAGGTCTCGGAGACGAAGACTCTCACCATCGGTACAGGGGACTCGGGCCTTTTTGCAGTTGTTGCAAGCCGGGAGCTGGCCATCGCACTGCTTCCAATCAGTTTCCGTCTCGTACCCGGTCATTCCACATGCCCCACTTACGCGGATCTTTCTCCGCTGGCACCGGGAGCAGGCCAGCCTCAACCGGGGGTTCCTCCGAGCTTCTCGGGATTGTCGGGCTTGTTGGCGGGGGTTGCTCGCATCGGGCATGTCTCCAAACGCTGCTGAGTCACCGAGGACCTAGGTTATGGTTCCTCGATAGCGGGCTCGCCTGTCGTTTGCCTTGGGCCTAGAAGAGGCGGGAAATGTCGGATGTGGGACAAAGAGATGGAGTTGGAAAATGGCGACGTAAACCAACCAGCGCATGCGGGGTTTCTCCGCGTTCCTGGGGGGCTTGTTGGGCCGGAGAAAACCCGCACTTGCACATCTTTTCCCTGCTCAACGATATTCATCAACAAGACTGGGTTGTCAGTGCTTCAGTCTGGATAACCGTATAAAAAACCCATGGGCCGTGTTTATCACCCCTGAACCGTTGTCCAAATGCACATTTTGTTCTCGTCAAACTTCCGTTGATATTTTGGAACACAACTCCAGCATCCTGCAGCACGCTAAACTGCTTAGGTGGTGAGAGTAGCTGGAACAACCACAAAGATGGCCAACGAATCACAAAAGATCCCAATCGCCGCCTCCGAAGCCCGCCGGTTTGTCGAGGACGTTCTCAAGGGCAACGGCGTGCCGGCTGGAAACGCTGCAATCGTCGCCCGCTGCCTTGTCGCTGCTGACCTCCGCGGCGTCGATACCCACGGGATGAACCGCATCCCCTCCTACATGGAGCGCATCCGTCAAGGTGTTCTCGATGCGGCCGCACAGCCCGAACTCAAGCAAGTCACTCCCGTTGTTGCGCACGTCGACGGAAAGAACGGCTTCGGCTTTGTGGCGGCGAACATGGGTATGGCGGCGGCGGTCGAATCCGCCAAAACTTTTGGCATCGGCATGGCCAGCGTATCGCATTCGAACCACTTCGGCATGAGCGCGTGGGTTGTGCAGCAGGCTTTGGATGCGGACATGATGAGCTTGGTGTTCACCAACTCAAGCCCCGCGTTGCCGGCATGGGGTGGTAAGAGTCAGCTCTTGGGGGTTTCGCCGATTGCGTGCGGCGCGCCTGGAAAAGATAAGCCTTTCATCCTCGACATGGCGCCATCGGTCGCGGCCAGGGGTAAAATATACAAGGCCAAGAGACGGGGTGAGAAGATTCCGCTCGACTGGGCTCTCGACGCCGAGGGCCGGCCGACGGACGACCCAACAGCAGCATTGGGAGGCGTCATGCTTCCCATGGGAGGCCCCAAGGGCTCGGCACTGTCAATCATGATGGATGTCTTCTCAGGGGTATTTTCGGGGTCTGCCTTCGCTGGCCACGTAACGGGCCCGTACGATCCTTCAAAGCCCTCGGACGTGGGTCACTTTCTCGTCGCAATCAAGCCGGACCTGTTCATGAGCCTGGATAGCTTCAGGGAAAGAATCGACTACTTGTACCAGCGTGTCGTGGGGTCGGATAAGGCTGCGGGAGTGGAAAGAATCTACTTTCCTGGCGAAATTGAGCAGCTAACCGAGCAGGAGAGAGAGATAAGCGGCATCCCTTTGGTGCAGGCAGAGGTGGACGCCCTCAATGAAGAGGCGGAAAGAGTTGGTGCGCAGCGGCTGGTCCCCATGACGAGTGGTTGAATGGAGCCGGAACCGAAATGCCCTCGAACGATGAGAAGTAGGCATCTCGCTTGAGGCTATCAAAAAAGAAAGCAACAGCGGCAAGATACCTACAAAATCAGATTTGCATAATACAATCGACGACTGAACGCTTCCTTCCCTCACTAGCGTCTTGCTTCTTGCCTCTCACCTCCTTCCGCCTGCTTCCTCTCCAGGTAGCTTCTCAAAAGAGGGGACAGTATGAGAGTGGCACATATTCTCTTTCCTCCAGTTCTCTTTCGTTTCTTCCCTCATTCCTTGCTCCGAAGAAATCAAAGGAAACAGCAATAGACTATCCTGTCACGACTTTTTCAAAGCAACTCATATCCACAATATCGGCCATCTCCGATGATTGACCACCGCCTTTGATAAATTGATTGATGGATATGGTCGCTCTGAACCCCCATAAGCGCCCAGTGCAGTTCACCAGGTACATATGTAATGTCACGGTACGTAAAAGCCGATTTGCAGCACTTCTGACCTGTACCACATCTCTTGATACGGTGTAGAATACCCGAATAACGCAGATTAACTGCTGAAGCCAACTTCACTTAAACTGTCACGAACGAGTTGGGCGCCATGATGCATGATTAAGCAATGCTCGCGTTGATTGATATAGGTAGCTGGCTAAACCCCACGTTCCTCGCTTCCCTTTGCCACATCCCCTTTTCACTCGTTACCCGTGCTGGGCTGCAC
Organism: Colletotrichum somersetense; assembly: GCA_030867255.1. Classification (NCBI taxonomy): domain Eukaryota; kingdom Fungi; phylum Ascomycota; class Sordariomycetes; order Glomerellales; family Glomerellaceae; genus Colletotrichum; species Colletotrichum somersetense. The sequence continues at coordinate 16,630 of MU843734.1, read as the reverse complement.
AGCGTTTTGTGACCCTTCGCGTTGGCTTTGAAACATGTCTTCGACGAATTCAAAGAGATCAGGGAGGCGCAGACACCACGGGAAAGGCTTTTTCTCGCATAGGTCATCCATAATTCTCCGGCACCACTGAACGATGTCGGCTGGGGCGGCTTTTGGGCTATGTTCCGTAGTCGATTGGCCAGACGACCTGGGAGGAGCGGGTTGACCATGCTTCTTTTCGGGTTCAGCACCGGCCAAAATAGCTTGGACTAGCCTCGAAAAGTCTGAAAGGTCCTCTGCGGCCGAGAGTATGTATTCCATCGTCAACGGGACGTAGGGACACAGCCTAGGACACGCCTCGCATCTCGCGCCCAGACTGTTTTGGAGTGCTTGGACGACAACCTTCCAATCCATTTTCGACAGCATGTTCATTGCGTCCTCGACCTTGAATGAAGAACATGCATCAGGAAACAGAAGACAGGTCGCGTTCAACCCCCACTTGAGGCCGGTTCGGAATGCATAGCCGCCGTCTGATTCGATGGTCTGAGGCGACAAAGCCCAGGGAAGCCACGGGCATTTATTCGAGTCCGGATGGTCCTGACACCATTTCAAGGCCGTTTGCCATGGAGGAAGGCAAGATTCGGTGGTTGGAGAATTGCATTGTGGTATTGCGAGCTTTGAAGCCGGATTGTCGACTATTCCTGAAGGACCGATAGCTGTGGCAGATATTTTCGAGACCAGCAGCGCTGGAAACAAGAGGATGGCGGTGTTGAGCTTCATGATGCTAAAAATGAGTGGGTATGATATTGGAGGCAGTCGTCGATTTGTGTCAGTAATTCTACGCACGAGATGGATGCTGATGGATACTGATAGATATTGATGGAGTTGATGGATGTTGACGGACGAGGTGGAAGTCGAAGGAGAGGGACGAAGTGGAAGGAGCGAAACGAGGTGGAAGGAGCGGGACGAGACCAGCCAAGCTCCTGCCTTTGTATCCCTGACCACGGCCAGCACGGTTGCTGGCGAGTAAAGCCAAGGCGAAAGGGTTTTGACGACCATGGTGGCAGAGTTCGGAGTTATTGCGTAGTTTACAACCGTTAGGACGTTAATACTTGATTGAACAGTAACATCACTGCCGGTGCGCCAGTCACGCCCTCGTTGTTTAGCGTGGCCTGCCCGCAAACCGCGCGACCTTACTTAATAGTACCAACTGCCAAGGTTGCTACTAAAGTTCTAGCACCTAATTCAACTCAGTTTACTGTGAAAAGCCAGCGCCGAAATCCCTCGATGAAATACCGGAGTCATCCCCCGGTATAGCGACTGCTTACGTGCCAGCAGCTTGACATTTGCTTAAACTCGGGCCCAGGGTCCCATTGATTCACGTTCGTCACTTAGTGAAGGTCCCGAAAATGTGCGGTACTATTTGGTACCACGGTTCGGTGGGCGGTTGCGAGACATCGATGTCAGCCCAGGGCCCTGCAGATCTCAGGGTCTTCCCGGTGTCGCGACACAGCTGGCAGCCATTCAAGGCACGAGGCCAAACGAGGTTGACGAAACCTGCAACGAGCATTAGAACGGGTGATAGTCTACTCGACGGTTTAGTTGAGGTTCGCCTACGCTGGTAAAGCCGGATGGGCCAGTTACGGCTCGCCTTGACGTGCTCAAACAGGTACCATCTTCCGCCCTTCTTCAGGTACGAATACAGCTCTGGGATGTTCTTCTCAGGCTCGGGGATGCTACACAGACAGAGGATGGAGACGATGCAGTCGACGCTGCCCTTTCTAATCTTGCCGTTCCACGCCGTCGGATCGGAGAGGGACTCGATGCCCGCGGGAACGATCTCGTACGTGCCTTCCAGCCCGGCCTCTCGCACCCGCCCTCTGAGCGCAGGATGGACGTCGGCATTGGGCTCCACGCCGTAGATCTTTGACACGCCCTCGGCGACCCTGCGCCTTAAGCCGCGCTGGGGAGCTCCAGGCTTCTCGCTACCCTTGGAAAAGAGGCTTACCCACAACCCCGACCCGGCGCCGATCTCCAGCACAACCCCGCTGATAGGCGGGTGGACGGGGTCCTCGACGGCGCTGCCGCCCGTGACACGACCCTCGAGGAGGGCGACCATGCGGTCCCCGTTGCCGGCGCGGATTTGGGGGCCGGCCCAGGCCCAGAAGGCGGAAAACCAGACGTCCTGGAGGCGGGAGGGGGACAGGAGGGTGGCGAAGTCGGCAGAGCGGATGAGGCCGAGGATGGTAGGGGGCAGGTAGTAGAAGGAATAGGACATGAAAGTCCAAGGGCCGACGAGGCCCCAAAAAACTTGGGATATTTCAGAGAAGGTGGGCATGGCGGGCGAGATCAGGGTTCCGCAAGCCTCGGTAGGAGGGGGGGAACGATTAGCGAGAGTCAATGAGTGAGAACTGGGATGGGAGGTACGGCGGCAGAAGACGGATGATTCGGACGAGGAACGTAGTCGACAAAGAGCTCCGCAAGGGAAATGACATGAGAAGAATGGGATGTGATACTGGGGGACTGGTCGGCTTATAAGTACGAAGACACCGAGCTTTCAAGAGTGGGAGCGATAAGAAGCATTAGTCAGTCTAATATGCATCAATGGGTATATTCAGGACAAAATGCAGTTATCGTACATAAACGCCCCGCCAGGTCCACTTCGTTGCCCTGATCTGGAGCCCATCATTCTAACAAGTCAATCCAACTTCGCTCTCATGATCGCGCATCTTTTGCATCTACGTCTTCATGGGTTTCCCAATCCCAGTCGTTGCTGCCGGTTAAACCCTTTTGTTGCCCGTAATTGGACGATAGGCGAGCATGAGCATGCCGTCCCTGCATGGGGATGCAACGAACCTCCCTCACCACCCTTCCCCCCCTGTGCCGGCTGCCTGGGCAAGCCGTTCATGACGATTGGCCAGCCTGATGCCATCGCGTATCCCACGCTGTCAGCGTCTGTTGCGCCTGATGGCGGCTGCTCAAGGTTGTCCGCCTCGATGGTTTGCCAGCGGCCGAGAGTAGTCTCTCAGGCAACTCGACGGGGTTTTGCTGCAGATACACGTCCATCATTGACGCCGTACCCCGGTAGGCGGCCGACCTAGCACATCTCACCGTCAGCACGTCATCATCGTCGCGCCCACATGCGCTGTACGTACCCTCCATTGGTCGTGGTGGCAGCGGAAGGCGTAGATCTTTGGGACATGTTCAAACTGTAAAGGGATGCGGTTTGTGCGTGGTGCTTGGGTTAATCGGTTTTCTACAGGCAGTTGGAGTGCACTGGACGATTTCGCCTGATGAAGGGATTCGCGATGTTCTCTCTGACGGACTTCGTCTCCATAACCAGCAGCCCACCGCATTAATATACGGTCCTGAGGATGCCATTTTTTACATTTCCAGGTCCTACATTTGGCCTCAATGCTGTTCCGCTCAGTCGAGGAGATCCAAAAGGCACGAATGCGCTGTTCGGTATCTGCGAGCCTCTCCAGATCTTGAACCGTTCGAAAACCCGTGGGGGGAAGAACGTCACGCATCACTTGCGCGAAGCTGCGCAATCCTGCATACGTTCATACGCCAGCCTGAGTCGTGTCTAGGGCCGCCATCTCGGTCACCAGCATTGTCATCATTGGCTGCACCCGCATATATCTGCCTAGCTCTGGCGCGATTGCAACCCCTGGTAAGGCGCAGCCCGCATAACAGCAAGAGCACAAATGCGCCCTTGAGAAATCCCTACGGACGGCGATGTCTTTTGTTGGATTTCAGAGCCTGGCTCCTTCCCCCCTCTCTCTGCAATCTATCCAGTCTTTCGTCCCAACATCTTGCTCCTTGCAACTTCGACATTGTTTGAATATCGAGTTTTTACGTCGTCATGGGTCACAAGACAGTTGCAAGCAACCGTCCGGCGAGGGTCTGGTCTACAGAAGGGCACGATGGCGCTTCAGCGCAGAGAATGTCGGTCGACACGCCAGCACGTACCGACGAGGCCTCCAGAGATCTGGCGTATCAGTTTCTACAAATGAACCGCAGCGCCCGCCGTGCGGCTGCCGCTGATGACCATTGTATCGGGACGCCTTCCAGCTTTGTCTCGTCTAGGGATCGTATGGCAGCCGAAACTTCACAGCCACAAGGACGCCGCCACTCAGCTTTCGAGCCGGGAACAGTGTCAAGCCTGGCATACCGCGCCAAAGATCCAGCCCACAATCCCCGAAAGCACCAGAGAGGGAGCCCTTCACTCGGCGACATTGAGGAACAGACGGAGTCCACGGGGGAGCGACACATTAAAAGAATATCGGGCGACTCGGGCTACGGCTCCGACATACAGCGCATACGCTGCGAGGAAGGAATGTATTCCTATGACCGCTGTATAGTAGACACCGAGGTGCTCTACAAGCCGAAGGTGATTGTTATCAGCTATTCCACATCCGACTCGGAATGCGATGAGGCTCTAGGCGCTCCTAGACGGCCCAAGAGGCGCCTCCGCAGGCACACCTTAGCCGCAAGCACCAAGACGGCCGGCACGGAGGAATCAATGACTCCGTATTATCTCCCGGACACGGTCATGGAGAGTACGGAGCCGGCACAATCTTCTTTCCACTCGTCGAAAGGCTTGCGGCGAGTTAAGGGAACAGCCACTTTGCGGCCAAAGATTGACATACCAAGCCTGATGCTCAAAATATCAACGAGGTCCCCAGGCGACCAAGACGTGGCTCCGCCGACGGTACAGAGACGGCCGCGGCCAGTATCTGGACCGTCCAAATTGCCCCCCAATTGGCATGCAAACGCCACACCCACACTGGTGTTCCCGCCCGTCAAAGAGCAGTCCGATTCCTCAAACGACAGCGGCGACGAATCCTCCGTGGAATCCAGTGTCTTCTCGATACCAAGCTCCCCGATTGAACCTTGCGAGCTTGATCGAGACGATCCGTTCGCCCCTCACTTTGACGCCGTCGTCGCTAACGTACTTGAGCGGTTCAGGCACTGGCAGGTCCGGCAAAGGGGCGGGCAAGGCGGGCGAAGCCAAGCTCGGCGGCCCAGCTCCAACACAACCGACTCCGGCCGCTCGTCGAGAAAGCGGTGGCATTCCGAGCGGCCCGAGCACCCCGCTTCGGACGAGGACGTCCTCCTGGCTCCGGGTTTCAAGAGGCCGAAGGTCCCGGCGCCCCCGACGAGAACGCTCGCCTGCCCCTTCTGGAAGAAGAACCCCGACAACCACCGGCAATGCTACAAAAAGGTCCTCAGCAAGATCAAGTACGTCAAGTCCCACCTGTATCGCTTCCACCCGGCTCCGATCGCCTGTCCCTGTTGCGGCGCCGAGTTTCAGAGCGAGGAGGTGCGTGACGAACACCTGCGGGCCAGGCGCTGCGAGGTCGTGCAACGGGGCGACATTGCGGACCACGAGGGCTTGACCGCTGAGCGGATGAGGCAGGTTTCCAGACGAGCCGACCCGCGGCTCTCCGAGGAGGAGCAGTGGTTCGTCATATGGGACACCATATTCCCCAACACCCCGCGGCCCTCCTCGGCATACATCGACGGCGCCCTCTCCGAGGACGTCTGCAACTTCCACGAGTTCTTTGCCAACTCCGGCAACGACATCATACTCCACTACTTCAGCCTCCACGACCCCGACTTCGCACGGGGCGACAGGGCGGCCCTCTACGACCGCTTCGTCAGGGACCGGGTGCTCGAGAGGATCTACGAGCAGTGGGCCGCCGGAAGGGGGCTGCGGCGGTTCCACGATGCCGACGACTTCACGCCGCCCCAGTCGATCCCCACAGAGTCCGAACGTCCGAGCCGGGCGTCGTCGGCGCACGGGAACCTGCCCGCGCAGGAGCCGCTGCAGACGTCTCCGGCGGAAGATATCCAGCCCGTCCCGGCGAGCGCTCTGCAGTTCGCCGGCCAGGGGTTCGACGAAGCCGACGTCGGGGGCGAAGACGACTCGTACTACGACTCGCACACACAGAGCCTATTTGACGACCTTGCCGGTATGTTCCCTGGCGTAGACTACCGTTAGGACGCGAGACCGCACGTGCACATAACCTGCCAGTCCGTTGAGGCATGGCTAGAGGGTCGTCGCCGTCTCGGTAGGAGGCTGAAATCGGTCGCGACTCGTAGTGAAAAGGGACCGGCTGATCTCTCATCCCCCCTCCGCCCCGGCACTTCCATCCCATGATCGGACCGTTCGTTAGATGGAGTCAAGGACCCAAGGTTGTGTGTATCCTTTGACGAAGGAGTTGGACGGAGGCTGCTCTTTGGCGACGACCCGTTTCCGAAATACTGGCAAGCAGACCAAGGGCTACATGGATCATCTGGGCATCGTGCTCGTCGTACAGACGGATACACCCTCTACACTTCTAATCTCGATAGTACAGGGTGATGACCCGAGCGTCACGACATGCTAGAACAGCACATGGTTTTGCCCTGTCCAAAGTTCAGGGGGACGTTCCGAGATCCCATCGAGGCTTGGGGCAGGCGGGACGCGATCCGCGTCTTCATCGTACACTAGAAAGCCCTCGGCACGATGCCCGGTTGGCGACCCCGGAATGATTCATGACTCGGAGCTACTCACCGTATGTCGAGGTTTAAAAGGGGGTTAGATCCTGCCCTTCCCCTTCCTTTGGTTTGTGGAACGATTAGACTTCTCACCAGTCTTCACCGTCGATCACCTGTCTCGACCGTCACTTCGCCCCCCCACCGAGACACCTTTTTACCCGGAGCATCAAAAAGGGACTGCCAAATCCAGGCCTGTATAACCAAACATCGTAAGAGTCGACTCCAGTTGAAAACCACTCGATGAGGCCGGTCAGGAATGGGAACACGCAAAAGACAGTTACGTGGAGCGTTGCTTGTCTCGCTCGTCGCTGGGTTCATATGACGTGTAGGCCTAACTAGACACGTTTATTTCATTTTATTTCTTTGGTCCGGCAGACACTTTTACTGATATTTCCCTCTTTCATCCCCCCAAGGCTTATAGATGTAAGTCGGGACGGAGCAGGCCGAGTCAGGTTACCATACAGCATGCCCGCGCGAAAAGAGAGCTATAGAGCGTCAAATCGTTCTGCACAACACCAAACCCGTCCCCGCGGGCGCGTAAAGAGACCGAAATTCTGATGCTTGTGACTTGGGAACAGTCCATGATGCTTCAGGCCTCTATGGCGGGTTCAACGCCACGAAAGATACTGATGTCGGGTCCGAGTATCGGACCAAGTGGTCTGTCTAAGTTCCGCCGGCCGCCGAAAGGGACCCATAATTACATAGACAGGTCCGGGGAGTCGGACTCTGCTCCGTCGACTGCTCTCTACCTCAGATTTAAACCATTGGCAGCGCACCCTGTTCGGCTGCGCTTTGACATTGCCTTTTCGGTCCTCTTGCTGCGTATAAGAAATAAGTTGAGATTCACATACCTGCCCTCCCCCTCTAGTCCAGACCGCTTTTCAGTCCATCAGTGATGGTCTGAAACAGGCCCTTCGCCTGTGGAGAGAGCGTGGGACTGGTAATAGGTTGTGAAAAGGAACGAGTCAATTCGTATATCTGACAACTATGAGGGGTTGAGGTGGTTCGGTAGTGTTTTTCGGGCAGTGACAAGCACCCGATCCGCAGACACCCATCCCTTGAGTTGGGAGTCTAGACATACCGATATCAGGATCCTCTCATGGCGTAGCTCCAAGAAGATATGACGTCCCAGTACAGTGATCTGTCACTTCCGCTGTGATACCCGCCTTTACATGACAATACCTTCCTGAACCGTGTTTCGGAGAATTGGATGCGGAATCAGCGGTCGCATTCTGATACAAGCATGATCACCGCATTTTTTACAAGTCCCTGCGCTGTCCCTCTGCTAAGGAGGATATAGCAGAACGTTCGGGGCAGAAGCTTCGCTGGAGCAAGGCGGGGAGGAGAATTACCAGTATGATATCGCGCACGTCTGTGGGCTGATGACAGTGAGACCATGTGACAGATGAGGCATGCGTAGCGGACACTCAGTAAGGCTCGAACGACATGGCGCCATGTGGGCTAAACAGCCGCCAGTGCTGCGCCTGGGTAACAGAGTTCCCAAACATGGCCGCTGAGTGAGACCGGAGCAGGGAGCCAGTTGATGACTGATCGAAGGCTAGCCTGCCAGCTAGGGCTGTTGAGCTAGCAAGAGACCCTGTATTTCATCCCATAATCATGCGGTTGCTGGCTGGTGAGAATTGGGCGTACGGCCAACCACCATGACCGAGCCGTTGGCTTTGACGCTGTCCTCTGGCTAGGCCTAGCTGTAGTTGGTGCGGAACTATTAGTCTTCTCGGGCTTACGGAGTAAACTACACCTGATGATCTGCAATCATCCTTGTCTGCTTCCCTGCTCTGATTCACCCACGGTGTTTTTCGGATCACGTACATACTAAGTAGTCAACTGTGGGTGGCCTAGTCCACGTTTTCAACTTCAGCGACACATGTTGTTGGCTTAACAATCTCGATGAAGTGGGTCGCCTTGAAAGGAATAGCTCGTTAAGTCGTCCGACTTGATTGACTTTCGGCTTACGGTCCATCGCCGAATAGGATGCATCAAGAAACATGATGCTAAGACTGGCGCAGGAGCTAATGCAGGACGTCAGAAGAGGCGGCAGGGAAACCCGCCTCAGCGTATACTGGAAGTAAGGGGTCCGTGAGCTGAAGTGACGGAAGGACGATAGCAATGAAAGCTAGGAGAGACTTGTTTTAGCTCGTGCTACCAATGTGACGGCACCACAAAGATAGCTGTGGCGAACAATGGATTCTTCGGTGAGCAGAAGGCAAGCAATACATGGGACGAACAAGAAATGTCCGCAACATGATTGCAGTTCCGACATAAGCCGTATCGACGGCTCGGCGGACTCGGCGAGCGGGTTCGGCGAGGTCCGCCTCCCTCCATTATCTGCATCAAGGATAAGCGCCAGGAGGCCTTACAGCTAGCAGCTACGAAGTAGCTGGGCCAAGTAAACCCCTGTTCGCTCATGCAAAGATCTCCGCGAACCCGTCCTTCTAACGGGGAATTGATGATTCCGTGGAGGGTCTGAAAAACCTGTATTGCCCTCCCCACACGGACCCTGAATTGCTGTCGCCATTTCCAAAAAGGTATTGATGAGAGGTCACGGATCGAGATCGTGCAAGGGTAGATATGAGGGTAATCAATTGAAGGTGACTTGTCTCCGCATCAAGCTCCTGAAAGCGTTGTCAAGGGCCTTGCGCTTGCGTACTTTCTCTTCTTCGTCTGCATCTTGCGGATCAGGTGCCGCGTCATCATCCTCGGCCCCAGGCAACTGAGGCATCCAGGAACGTATCTGGCCGTCCAGGTGAGCAGTGTAAACTGCACCAATGGAACTTCCACCGCCCATTACGGGGCCCTTTTGAAACCCATGGCCGCCGCTGCCGTGCCATACCATGCTCATTGTTCGATTCTTCACATTCAGGCCGCTGCTGCCCTGACTTCCGGCCACCCCGGAAGGTCCAGGAACACGCAAGCGGGACAAGAGTGTGCCTTCGTGCAGGTCCATGACCAGTATCTCCTGTTCATTGGGGTAAAATAGGATATCCCGACGTGTCGGATTGAGCCGGGCGGGCGTGACAAACAAGCTCACAGTCTTGGGTTGTCGGTTCTGTATGATGGAGCCGAAGCTGGCTAGCGTGTTGGCGCCAGTAGCAGCATCCCATACCCGGATACGACGATCCAGGCCGGCTGATACGATGAAGTTACCGTCGTCGGTCCAGGTTAAGCCATTGACGCCTTCGTTATGTGCGCGAGCCGAGCTGCGGAAATGAGGGGTGCGGTTCCAATCTAATCCAGAGGCCATGGCGTGGTCAAAACGGTCAATAACCCCGAGGCTGTCTTCTTGATCGAGCTGCCCGACCAAGGCGGAGGCGCGGCGGAGGTCCCACACCCGAACCCTTCCATCAACGTGGCCAGTGGCAAGGGTGTGCTCGTGGCGGGGGCTCCAAGCTGCCGAAAGAACGGCACCTCCGTGAGCGACAAGAGACTGAATGGCAGAGCCAGATTTGAGGTCTACCAGGCGAACGGATGAATGCTGGGTTGCGCAGGCGACCAGGAGGTGGTTGGCAATGGGACTGGTTGCATGGGTGTATATGTTGGCGTTCAGGTCAAAGCTGGCCGATACAGCCATGCGTTGAGTAGACCATAGCTTGAGCGAATGGTCGAAGGAGCTAGAGAGAAAGGCCTCTGGATCAAAGGGGTAAAAGTCAAGATGTGTGATGCCGTGCTTGTGGGTGTTAGTCTCGTCTCCGACGGAGCGGGCAACAGTGGCGACGGGTCGGAGAATGCGGGATGCGCGGACATTGCCCTCCTGATGGAGATCCCACAGCTTCACCGAACCATCCGCACCGCCAGAAAGAAGGCTGCCATCAAACGGTTTGGTGTCAACTGGCGACAGAGCTTCAGCAGGGCAGAGGAGCAAGGGGACTTACAGACGGCCATCGAACTTGTCCAGAGCCAGGGCATTAACGCCGACTCGGTGAGCCCAGATTTGCACGTAGCGGCCTTCTTCTTCCAGCTCGGCGCCCTCACCGTCAAATCGGTGGTGGGGGGCAGCGGCGAAAGACCGAACAAGCTCCGACGTCGTGGCTCGCGCGAATCCGTCCGGGCTGAGCTCACCGGTGGAGCGGGCAAACAGGCGGGCCTGCATTCATCTGGGACCTGATGCAGTCGGATCTGATGACCACAGGAGAAAAAAGCTGGCTTGTTTGGGTCTTGAGGCCGTTGATGTCCGAGTCGACGGTTGGTAGTGAGGCTGAGATTGGCTATCACCAAAATGGAATCGTGATGATGTCAGCGGCTTCAACAAAGCAAGTGCTTGGAGTCTGGCAGTGGCAGGAGGTACCTAGACCAGTCGTTCGCTCCCCCTGTGCGTGGCGGTACAAACCTTAGCGCCTTCTGGCCCGAGGAGAAGCTCTCGTCATTGGCCACAGTTGCTCTGATAGACCCACATTTACCAAAACTTCCGTCAACTGTTCTGTTCCTGCTCAACCCTCAGAAATCAAAGGGAGGCACGAGGGTCTCGCTCCTTCAACGTTAGTCAACGTCAACGTCAACGTCGGGGCACCTACCTGCCTGCTTGCCTGCCTACCCAGACAGGCCATCATCACCACTCGTTGTTTTCCTCGTTTGTATCGCAGGCTCGTGGCGTTTTGTTGCCTCCATCACAAACTCGTCGGTCTGTTTCCTTCTTTTGGAAATTCGGCCTTGCCGTCTGTCTACCTCCCTCTATTAGCCTTGCCTTAGCTCTGGAGCATATGCCATTTCATTACCCGGCATCCATCGTTGCCCAGCATCTCCGCATCCTCATCGAATCTGCATCCGGCTGGCCTGCCGGGTCTATTTTATTCTCCTCGGTTTGATTAACCACAATCAGAATGGACTTGTCAAAGCCGTACAAGGATCCGGAAATGGAAGTACGGGCTGAAGGCAGCGGTCTGGAACCTGGTCAGCCTCCAGCCCAAGAAACCAAGCGCTCACGGCATCATGCCAATGTCTACGATGCCGTCGCAGGTAAGCCCGTGGCAAATTCAATCTCCGTCTGCCATTTGACCAAGCTGTTAACCAGCGGATAGGTCGAATCACGTTTGAGAGCAAGCTGGATGCCGCCGTCAGGGGTGAGAGGCCGCCCAATGCCAGCCCCAAACCACCCAAGCTGAGTAGACACCCTGTCAACGCTTCTGCACTGGCTCCAGAAGAGGTCTTGTTTCGCCGCAAGGCCGCACCTGAGCGCTTTGCCGAGTTCGATGTATACATGTCGCACGAACGGAACCTGCTAGGTGCCGGTCGTGCATCGTTGCCAGATTCTGACCTACTCAAGTCTGTCCATTTCTATGCCAGCCATTTCTATTCTGCCCTAGGTGGCCCCAAGCGCAACCCCTCGTACCAAGTCGGCTCTCGAAATATTGACGAGAGGAGTATGGACGAATCAGCTCTGCTGGCATTTGGTATTCTCCTTGAGGAAGCTGGTAAAGATGTACTGGGGAGCAAGGGAGACATGGTGTTCACCGAAGGTCTGGAACTGCCTACCAAGGCCGACTCTAAATCATTATCGCGCACTGCCGTCAATCCGCCAAGCTCGCCTCCGACTGACTACTCGGGCCGGAATCCACAAGCCATTGGCTTCGTTGACCTTGGATCTTGGAAAAGAGCATCCAAGCGGCGGAAACTAGCCGATTTCGAAGGCGCCTAAGGCCACCCTCGACGTTTGCTCGCTTGTTGGTTTTCATGTTGGTCCCCGTCACCAACAACCCGGAAAAGGAATGGATATTCATTGATCCATCCGGTGTTGGCAGCTGTGCCACGGCAACTCGGCATTCATTGTTGCCATGCAGCTTTTGGCCTGCATCCAACATGGCATTGTTTGCTCTTGGCGTCCAAAGCAGCAATATCATATCTCAGCCCGCACGGTTGTCAGCACTCAATACTCAATGCGCTCCCGGCCTTGGCACGACCAACGAGGAGTTATACCATCAAAAGCCGAGCTTAACCGACCGTCACCGACTACACGCGCTTGTCAATAGATTCTCAACCTCAACCTCTGTTTTGGTGATGGGTTCAAGGCAACGTTGGTTGTTGGAACACGACATTCTGTTGGCTTGGACCAACCTAGCTGTCCAGACTTAGCAGCCGGCTTCCTTCTGCGCTTTTTAATCGTTTCATCCCATGCCAGCGTGGCAAATCTGCGCCGCATTCATAGAGGCATGCTTTACTCGTTTGCCCAATGTCCACTTACACGCATCGAGCGATGGTATCGTTACAAGCCCCACACCGTTCCTGCAAAATTTGTCGAGAGCTGTTCGTGCGAGAGCCATCCTGTCCCACAACCACGGCGCAGAGCCAGGCGAATCTAAGACGTGTTTGCCATGAACTCATGGCATCATTCGGTCTCGCCACTGTGTACCCGTCAACCACCGGTTGGAACAGCCATTTGCCGACCGTTCTTGTACCACACTGTTTGGACGGAAAGCAGATTCTCGAGACAAGAAAAGCTTGGAATACCCGGCATCCGTTGGCTACACTTTGATACTTGGGTATACCTCCGTTGTTGGGTGAAGCTGCGTCTTTCACCCACCGCTCGGCACACGAGCACGATTGGCGACGACTACAAGCAGGAACTGGTAGTACCAGATGGCAGAAGAGAATCCTACCCGTCAGGCCACTGCCGAGTCTTGGGTCTGGGGAGCCTAGCACGATTGGCAATACCCGTTGCAATTCGGTTTTACAATATCGGCCAATCTTCGTCCTGGGTTTTGGCGCCTGACAAGCATTGTACGCTTGTCCATGATAATGAAACCTTTGGCCACGCCCAATAATTAGGCACCAAGCTTGCACCGGCTTGCTTCTCAAATGGTACATTTCGGAAGTCCCTCGGAAGTCCCTCGGGATACTCCGGTGATGGTGGCCGTAACTTTGAAGCGGCCCGAGGCTTTCGTTCCTTGTCCGCTTCTCGCATGCCATTGGTAACACATCAGCAAGCCTAATGGGGCTAATGCGGTAACATGACCAGATTCACGGGCAATCGAGCTTCCAAGACCACAATTGGCCGAAGTGATCTTCGAACTTCACAATACGGCATGGCAAAGGTTGCTTCAGGGTTGCAGCGGCAACATCTTTAGCACTTTGTTCGACCCTTATTCATTCAGCAGGTGTTTGCCTTTCCCGATTCCGCTGTAGGTGATTTACTCGACACTGTGCCTGGCTCGTCGATCCGCTCCGGCATTCTACCAACGAAAAGACCTGGGTACAGAGGCTGATCTCGAGGGTCGCGGGCAGAGGATCTCGGCACGTTGCTAGGTTTTCATCAGAGCCGCAGCATAGGGCACTCGATCAAGGCTGCAGAACCAAGCTTCCACGTCGTCTTCGCCGGCATGAGGCATGAGGTTGCACGTCATGTCTCTGCTTCAGGAGAGTTTCCGAAATAGTCACCTTGGCAGCGGCTTTTGAGGCCACCTAGAAGACTATCGACTTTCACTACCACCCAAGCGGTCTATCTGAAAGGGGGACGTGTAATCCGCCCTGAGCTCAAGTCGGCTCCTCGAAAGCGGAGGTCGGCCTGGCCTCCGATAAGGGGCATGGCAAGAAGTAGCATGACCCATGAACCCCGACGGTGCTGACAGGCCCCCCCCCCCCCCCCCCCCTTGGGCTTGTAGTAGGCACACAGAAAGTTGCACCAGCACCACGATCCAAGAGGAAGAACCCCTTCCATCTCGTATCGGAACCTGCCGGGAAGGTACTCAAAAGGGCAATTTTTGCGCATGTCGACAAGACTCAGTCGGTATGCGTGATACGCTGCGATTAGGGGCTCGCCGTTCGAGGAAAGCATTGTCCGGTCGCTTAACGGTGATGGTGGTCGGAAATGCCGTTCGTGGTAGTGGTTGGGCATCGAGATCAACACTTCGCGACCTTGCGACGAAAGTCTGTTTGACCATGTATAGCCCGCATTGACCGTTTGACAGCCCTCGCGCAACAGAGCCCCTTGGCGGGCTGGTGGGGTTCTCACCTTGCTTTGCCACTCTCAGCTGGACATCGAGTTTTATCCATCCCTGGGGCCACGCGATCCGCGCAAGGAGGCGTGTCACAGTTTCGGTGTCGCTCTCGTCATGTGACTGTCAATGCAACCGTACGCCGAGGTTGTAGTTTAGTACGGAGTAAACCTGGCAGCACTTCAACAATGACACCCCTCCCGCGTATTACACGCACGTCTTGTGCACAGTAGATCGGTTGTTTTGGGCATCATGCTCCTCGAAAGGGGTGCAGATGGACTTGACGTCGGTCCACTTCATAACCAAGCTTGCAGTAACGTTACTGGCCCTGTCCCGGCCAGGATCTCCGGCTCCCGTGAGTGAAGGTGGCAATCGGCTGCTTCTTGACACTCCCATGGTCAAATGAGGCTTGCTGTCAGCACGGTACCAACCGACGAGCTGGGAAAAAAGAAGATGCAAGTATCGTATACTCTGTACTACATATCCAGGTTTAAAGAGGAAGTGAAGCAGGCATGTTCCAGCTACCTCGGCCCTAGCCAGCAGGTGCCCGTGCTGTGTGCAACATTAGGATGGAGAGGAGTTGGGGTTCCTTCGAGCGCCATGAAAGAGCACCAATGCAGCTTGGCATGATCGCCGAAGGGGCTTGCCGCAGGATGATTGATGTTGACCTTGGGCGTTCCGCGGTGACGGCAGTCAAGTGGAGTAAAGTGCGGAATGGAAGCGGCCTTCCCTTTGACCCAACTGAGGATCTGAAGCTCGAAAGGCTGGCTCGCTCCCGCTTCGGATGCGAAATGGGCAATATCTGTCTGGGAGAGCTATACAGGGGGGGTGAACCGACCGACAAGGAGATCCAGAGATTACATTGCGGGGGGTATATCCGATGCCGTCCATCGGAGCCAAGTTTCGAGGCCAAGGGCTGGTGCGGCTGCAGACCGGAGTCTCATGAGAACTGACCAAATCGTGGGGTTACGGGGGCTATGAACTAAGTCTGCTTGGACACACATTGAGATCGGAACCAATCTTGAACAGCCATTGGGTGCAAGCAGCCCTTTGTAACAAGGGCAAAAGTCTTAGCACGGCATTACTTGGTCGTTGAATCCGTCCACGTCCTTCCTTCCGGATCCCCAAAGGGAGGCGTGTTAGTAATGTCGTCGCGAACTCTCTCCACCGGTAGAGACCATCTGCCAAGCGTTCACGAGCAGGGTCGCGGAACGGGAAGCGCAAGGCACCTAACTACTTATACAAGCGCTGCTATGATAACAGCGAGACATATTATCGTGCGGTGCGATTCTGGCAGTCGCGCTCCCGGCGATCGCCACCTAAGCCGTACGCGGGCGCGCGGGCTGTTTGAATCGTCATCCATGTCAGATGTGACTTTTTGATAGAACCGGCCGAGAAGCGCGGCATAAGTATGGGACTTTCGTCTGATAAGTCCGCCCTCACTCAACCAACGCCCGTATGTCGTCGCCCGAGGGGTATGGTCGTACCGGGAGGAAGGCCGAGGCGCCATGCCAGGTGTACATCTGCAATCTGCAACATGGCCACCATCAGGATCCTGGCATGCCCTAGTAAACCTTCGTCCCTGGCGGGCTGTGCGCCAATTTCCGGATGTTCAACTCCCCAACGTTGGGGGAAGCACACAACCGGCCATCACCGGAGAAGGTCGGCATGCAATCACCGGGCTTGCGAACCAAGGGCTTGCCTCAGGGGAAGCGTACCCGGCTCTGAACGCCGGTTCCAAGGCTGCGTGATGAAGGTGCTTAAGCGGGTATATTCGGGATGAACAAGGTTCGGTCGTTGATGTGACTATTGAGGGCGAGTCCTGTCGATCCTGCAGCTAGATGTGCTTCCCGCATTCCACGCGGAATGGGAAGCCGGCCAATCGACTTCGCGAGCACGCGCTTGAAGGATATCAATATGCCGGCCGGCCATAGAGTATTTGACCTCTACCAATACCGTGACGGGATACGAGACGTAGGGCTCGCATTGTTGCAGGGTGGGCCCCAGCAATGCAACCTTTGAATTGAAAAGTCGCGCCATTCCGGTGTTCTGTCATTGTCCTGTCATCTCAGCTCCCTCTCACCTGCGGTGCGGCAAAGCTCATCAAACTACCGAGCGATGGGAAGTACCTGCCCTGCGGCAGCTGGACGGAGACCACGGAG